>JAUOBX010519171.1:0-10105 GCA_032360705.1 Eupentacta quinquesemita
CTGTCGCTGGTTATTAGTTTTCGGAAGTAAAACCACAAGTGAATTTCGAGGATGAGGGGCTGGGTTATTTCAGACTAAATCTCCTTACTGTCGTAATATATGCAAAGTTGATGGATAGAACCATTCGTGATGGGCAGAGTTTCTTCATCGTCTTTGATATTGCTTGGGTGAGGTATAGAGCGAACAGCCAAATAAGCCCCTCCCACGGTTACACCTTGTACGCCCAACGGGAAGAAGTCGATCGGATGTCGTCCCAATGGAATTCATGACCAGGCGGGGAGGTGTGAACATATGACGCAATAGCGGTGATGCACTTGTTGCCACAATCCGTCACCCTCGTTTCATTCCGTGTAACCATCGGGCTCCAGCGAACCCCGAAGTGTTTGGAGCAACGGCTTTAATCTTCCGAGCGAGCATTTACACTGATTTGTCTGCACGTGACATCCATAGGATGTTCGGTATTTAAACTGCCGAACTGCCGAAGGTTATACATTAGAATATTTCAGGAACGTGGCTCTAAAACTACGGGGTACTTTTTCAGCCTGATCCGGCAACTTCTTCGCTCCATCGTTTCACTATTTATTTTGGATTCCCAGCGTCTGCCATTATACACTTTCCTTAGTATTTCATGTTACCAAACTAACGAAATGTTGCGTATGGACAAAGAAACTGATCAAGATGACTGGCCATATTCACGAATCCAAATTCCCAAGAGGTAAGGATGTATTTCTCTTAGTAAATGTGCCCAAATCGGGAAGGGATGTGGAATGAAGGTACTGGTATTTTCCAGTTGCCCCTTGGATCCACCACTGATTGATTTTCTCTTGAAGTTAATAAATTTATTCCTATGAATCGTAATCGTAAAAACCTAATAGGTGTCTCATGAACAGCAAAATAAACTCAACATTCAAGCGACATAAGAATGCATTGAAGGTAGAAATTCCTGAACATGGGGTCGACATATGGGTGTTGAAGATTTGATATTCTCATTAGAAACGAAAAGATGGTACACTTTTTTTACTTCAGAAGTATCATTGTATTGTCAACATGAAGCATATAAATCACTCTCGTTGTAATGTGACTAAGAAATATCTGACTAATCTGGAGAACTTGAAAGACCAGTTTAACGATCCATCAATGAAAGTGTTAGCTAGGTACTCTGTTGTAGCTCACAATTGACTATTGAATACCGAATATTTAAACCTGTTCGTCTGTAGCACAATACTAAGATGTTCTGCTTGTATGTCATCAGCGATATTTTTAAGTAGGTATATTTGCCCAGCTCCCAATAGTTGGTGTTATTGCAAACAAATGTCCAATGGGCGCACTCTCTCAAAAGGTATTTTTGATGGGCTACTGCTTTTCTCCTGGCCATCTCTTTGGAAAATAATTCCTTCTTATTGAAGAAGGAAAGATGAGTTTTTGACTGTTCAAAGTTCATTGTCTTGCATACTTAAATTCGATATGATGAATGTTCCACACTACTGATGCTACATGATTTTTCAACACAATTTCATTGCGTACAAAAGTACCGGTCGGCGGTATGGAATTGAATGCAAATGGTTCGTGCCATATGTAACTGATTATTCACACTAAAACGCATGCGTGTTTTTTTCGTTAGTAGGCTATGTAAAGTACATACAGTGCAGTTCGTACACATGAATGTACTGGATATATAGTTGTTTTCTGTGGGGAGTAGGCCCCGTTGATAAGCCCTCACGGGTTTCTGGGGTTACTTTCATCCATTACCTTTGTTGTATTACTATACTTATACGATTATAATTGATCCTTGAGGTAGAACAAATAAACAAATAAATGAATGAATGAATGAATGAATTTCCATCAGCACATGATTACCCCAACATAACAAAAGCAAAGACGAAATGTTTATAAATATGTCACCCGGACATGCGAAACTGATGTACGTGATCAGCTGATCAACTCACAATATGCGTCAATCTAGAACATATACTAGTACACGCGATCAGCTGATAAACTCTTTAAAAAAATCTTGCAGAACGCTACCATGTCATAATAGTATGCTGATATGCCTGTGGGATCGCATACGATTTTCCTTATGCGCCCAGCTAGTGTAATCAATACTAATTCAAACGGCCTTGCAGGAAAAATCCTCCGCGATAATATTTCCGTCCGATGACAAATCGACAAAGCAGCGACACTGGATAGGTCGCCCGAACTCTAGAGGCTAGTGACGCGGATCTGAATAGTTGCTATGATTAGGACAGTAACAACATTACCAGGTGGATACTAATGATGATACTGTTATATGAGTGACTATCATCTGGAGGTATGTATAAAGATGTTTCTAGCAGTGTTGGAGGCGAGACCAGGAGATCCGAGCCAACACCAGCCTTTCAAACGAGATTTGAACAAGATATGTATGAGGTTTTCAGGCCGATACAGAGATTCTGGGATATTTGATGAATGCATGCGTTTATCATGGGGTGTTATCAAGATTGGATGGTACATGAAATGCCTTGAAAAGATAACCAAGGATGCCTAATACACGGTTGATGACGGGATTAATCCAATGTGGCGGTGCCTTCCTTTCATATACTCGCTACACATTTCTTCACCCAGTAGTGTGGTTCATTCTCTTCTTATCCCTAATCACGAAAATCGTCCACGCGTTCGATCCGCTTTGGACACGGTCCCGTGGTTTCCTACTGTGTCATGATTTCGCTGCTAATGAAGTGATTTTACTGACAATTCCCTCAGCTGCCATCTTCCATCAATCATACACACCAGTATTCACAGTGAGTTTGTTCCAGAATCTGCGCAATAAACCATCGTGACGTCATCTCATTAGTACAACATAGATTTTTGTCTCTTTTTGCTATTTCGTCAGTTAATTTCTAGTTAGTTCACAGATGATGCAACAACCCAGTTGTGTGAGTAGTTGAATCATTCCGTGCTATCGAAACTGATAGCCCAGCTCATTTGCATAAATTGTTACTGCAGACCTTTCTGCTCTCATCTCCAACATAAAATTTCAGATTTCCAGGTATCCACTGAAAATATGTTAGCTGTTAGCTGTTATTCCTGTTCCCCGTTATAGGAACTCGCTTCTGGTCGAGTTGAGGTCTCTTACCATGTAACTTTCCTTTCTCTAGTTCTATTATTGTTTCCTTTGCACTTCCTGAATCCATAAAAGGATGTGTATGGTTCCTTGATATAAATTTGAATTCGGTAAATATATGCATCATAAGAATCAGTGATGACAAGATTTTATCGTCGTCTGGAAATGCCCATGGCGCAGACTAGTTTTTCTGCATACCCCAGTTCCCCTTCAACTCCAGAATACTCCAGAATATGAGCTAGTTTTAGAGAGGGCCGCAGCACATTACACGAATTGAAATGCCTAATTTCAACATGGTGTTATGCATGAAAGGGCTCAATTGCAATTATATTCGAAATATACAGTATCAATATTCATGCTGCATAGATGACATGGAAGATACAGGAATGATAAAAAATTAACAACACGACACGATCATTTGTGTACGTTGACAAACATGACAAACATGATAATACATGACGACTGAGATAGTCTAGGAAATAAACTGTATCAATTACACATGAATAGTCTGACACCAAGAAGACTCCTAAACACATGATTTAGTCACTCGGACTACTGGGTCCTCCTTTGCGGACTATAGCAGAAAAGCGTGGAACCGTAGCGAGTCTATATGATATCTTAGTAGTGAGCTGACATGCTTCTGGAAAGACCTATGATAGTATGCAGCCAACACCGAGTAGGTCGCTCGAACTGTAAACGCTAGTGATGCGAATCTGAAGACCTGTTATGATCATGGCGGGAGAGGCATTACCACGTGAAAACTGATAATTATATTGAAAGCATTTTTGTCTGGTAGCCGCTGATGGACAAGCGACGGCGTTGTTCGCATGACAACAAAACGGAACCGCCTCAGTGTTATTCCATCAATATACGATATATCGATCGTCACTATGATATGTCAATATACAAGTTCCGATATATGTTGGGAAATTCTTTGCTACTAGTTATTAGGCTAATATTAGCCAGTTGCTGCGACACAATTTGCCTGTGTGATAAAAAATAACACAGAATGGAATGAGTCTAAAAAACTGTGAATTGGGGATTACGGTTCATGAAAGTAGCCTGCAGCAATCTTAAGTGAAAGTTATAACTTCCTTAGGCAAACGACACCATATATTATTCGCGGGATGTTGTGAAACAGTATGATATTGAACAGTTGATGTTCCTAGACGAATTACTACCCATGTTGAAAAATACATTTCACTGTGCCAACGACAAAACATGATGCAAAACACAATGAATTATTCCGTTGAATTTACCATGCACGAATGTGAATAATTCTTCAGAAAAAAATTCCAGGTTTCTTGTGTTATTTGGTGAGTAAGTGACAAGGACAATGAATGACTAAGAGCCGGAGCCATCTCGAAACATACCTTGGCAAGAAGGGTACATCGCCTAATTGATGTATGTTGACTCCAACGGAGTCATTACGTATTTAAAAAATGTATTTTCCTGCATTCGATTTATCCTGATGGAGTGGACACCTGATGACGTCACGAGCAACGGCTTTAAATATCCGAGCAAGCATTTACACCGATTTTTTTTGCACGTGACATCCAGCAAAAGTACTTTTCAGTTAAGAAAATTTTACATACTTGAGATACTTTAAGAACATGTACTACCCCGAAGCTGAAGCTGTAGCCAGCCAGATGCACTGCATCACTGAGCAATTTCTTCAAGCTGTGAGTGTAGACTACAGTTTGAATCCTAAATATATAGATTCCCATCTCCAACTTCCGAGGATCAAACATGACCTGTTGGAATTTTTGCTTTGTCGATTGTCTCTCAGGAGTGAATGTCATCAGAGAGAAGCTTTAGTGGAGAGTTTCTCCAGAGAGCTATTCGTGAATGGATTAACACCAGTCGAGCGTAAAATCATTACATAACAAGTCCTGATATGCATATACCTTGAATTTTAGGAATTGCATATGCTGAATCATATGTACCGACTGAAATACTATAATGGATCCCAAAGGGTTCTTGATTGTCATTGTGGCGGTACGGATTCACGCCTTTTCGGCAGCAGTGTAATATATATGGAACATGTACTGCAGCACTCTCAGTGATCCGGATGACACATTGATTTGATTTGCAGATCTTTATTTCATCTCCTATTCAAATAATATTTAAATATACCTTCATATTATTTATATTATCTTATCATGTGCGTTGGTATATCTCTCCCAGCTGCCCAGGGTTTCACAGTAACGGAACCAGAAAACAGCTTGTGTCATGCTTGAGCAACAACAAATACATGAAGATATATTCGACCGGTACGGGAGAGATCGAAGAATCTGTACTCTGTATAAGTTTTTTGGTAAGTGGTTGTGAATGGATTACTGCCAGTTGAGCGTATACGAGAATTCTATATGCTGAATCAGATATGTTCCGACTGAAATACGATCATAGAATCCAGAAGATTCAGTGATCTGGATTACACGTTAATCTGTTTTGCAGATCTTCATTTTCTCAACTTATATATTATGTATGTACATTTATTATTTTGTCATGTGCAGTTGAATATCTCTTAGAGCCGGTTTTCACAGTCACGGGACCAGAACACGGCCTGTGTTATGCTTGAGCAGCAAATGCATGAGCAGATAAGTGATAGATATCGGGAAGACTAAAGAATCCGACTTTCACTGTGAGTTATCTAGTGGTGGATGTGAATGGATGAGTGCCAGTCGAGCGTATACTGATTCCATGACAAAGCTTCACACGAGGATACTCTCAAGGATTTCTACCAATCCTAATCAGATGTTCCGACTGAAATACTTGATAGATCCCATAGGTCTAACAGCCTTTCCTAGTTGTCATGGTAGCGTTACGGATTCACGCCTTTTCGGCAGCAGTATTTTATGTTGCAAATGTACTGCAGCGCTCACAGTGATCCGGATACCAGGTTAATTCGATTTGCAAATCTCCATTTCTTCTACTCATATATTTTGTGCTCACTTTTATTATTTCGTCATGTGCAGTTGAATAATATTAACAGGGTTTCCCAGTCACGGGAACAGAAAACGACCTGTGTTATGCTTGAGCAGAAAATGCATCGACACATATTCGACACGTAATGGAGACAACAAAAGAATATGCACTTTACAGTAAGTTGTTCGATGGATAGTTAGTTAGTTATGGATGGCAGTTAGCATGGCATATTAGTGCTGGTTTCAGAATCCACCTACTTGGTTCTCCGACTAGGAACACTTCAGCGAGTGAGTTCACAGTTGCATCATATAGGGCATGATAGATCAATGTCAACGGTCAAAGGTGTCGGGATCGCGCGGAGACCGGACTGCATGAACACTGCAGTATAATTATCGTTCATTTGGGCGCAGGGCGATATTTCAGAACTCCCCTGAAGAAAATGATAATTCTTTCCACTACAAAACATCACTAATATTTTCCTCGCAATCAAGGACAATAACGTAGTCTGAAAGTGAATGAAAGTATATTATTTCTAACAAGTTGTGGCAGTTCAAAATTCTTCATAACGATAAGTTAGGCAGGTGAGGCTCAGACCATTCAGCGATTGACTGGTGTTGTCGAAAGCGATACCGAAGTAGGCCAAGACCTCTCAATATTTGGTTGCGATGGTGTCCCAATCTAACGTGGACGGCCAATCAGGGATTACGTGACCAACATTACGAAAAAAAAGTGACATTTTCCTTCCCGATCCCTATCCTAGCAGCGACCATAGTCAATGATGTATGATAGCAGTAGCTAATCTTATACTACCCCCCCCCCCCCCCCCTCTTCGTATTATACCGTGAGTACTAAAGTCGTCTAGCTTTCCTAATCGTGTGCGTCACGTCTCACTTGGTTTGTTCCAAAACGATGCGTCTGAGAGGAGCATAATGCAAAAGTACCGTAATTATTTGAAGGCTCTATATAGGATGTGATACCTGTTCGATTATTCATATATGTATACGAACAGTAGCCAGTCAATGGATTAATATCCGCTGTTCGTCCCCTTCCCTAGAATAGTACGATCGAATACTGGTAACTAAATTCAATTCGGAGACAAATGAGTACTTTGAAAGCCAGCAGAGGCAGAGAGGCAGAACGACAAGATGAAGGTGAGAGGGGCAACACATCAGCACGAAGGCGTGATATTCTACTGCTGCTCGAACTGAATGTGACCACAGGCGTGAATGATTGATTGAGGTGGGGGCACATGCTACTTCCAGCGAAATTAGATCATTATACCGGCAACATTCGATTGTAAACATTTGAGGCTAACATTCTCGAACCGACGACATCCAAAAAGTATTACTGGAGCGTATCGGTGCAGTCAATATGCGTTTAATTTCTCGGCTCACAGGCATGAAAAGTACATGGATGACACGGATACCGAACAATACAGTCTCGTCGAAATTCGTGACAGTCACTTCATGCCATGGGTAAGTATTGCCTAGAACTCCATCTCAACCGGCAAAATACCCAACTATTCACGCATAACGTATACGAGATTATGAATACAAAAAGAACGCCATGGCTGAATGTGACCACACGCGTGAATGATTGATTGAGGTGGGGGCATATGCAACTCCCAGCGAGATTAGTTCATTATCTGGCTAAATTGGATCGTAACTACTCGAGACTAATATTATCACATCAACGACATCCTAACATCCTGGTCCGTATCGGTGCAGTCAATATGGATTAAAAATCCCGGCTCACATATCAGTCAGGCATGAATGATACGGATACCGAACAATACACAATTTCATCCAAATCGGGGACACACACCAAAAATTCGTGAACAGTCACTTCGTGGATGTTTAAAGTGACCTGTAACTCCATCTCAAAATCAGGCAAAATACCTAAAAAATGCCTCACGCAAAACGTACGCCAGCAAGGTAACTATTAACACAGTGAGAGTACCACATACACTGTTAAAAAATATGTTAATTAACCTAATTCGTCTGGTTATACTGCTGCCAGAAGAAAACTGTAATTTTATATGTCGGCTGTAATGGTCAGAAAACCGAACTATTATGTTATTTTTTGACAGAAATATTGTGTGAATCATTTTACAGAATTCCACTGTAATCTGATAAACATGCATACTGTCTTTCATAACATTGATGTTATGTTAATATACATTCGACATAATAATTACAGGGCATTATGTTTAAAAAACTGCAACTGATTGTTATTTACTTTAACTGAACATTTCCGTCATTTAACATAATAATAACAGAGCAATATGTAAAAAAAACTGCAACTAATTGTTTTTTCCTTTAACTGAACATTTACGTCATTAAACTGAATATTTCATTGTTATTAGTAAAGTTGGTAAATCAACAGAAAGTTCACGTTAGTTGAAAACACATACAAAAACTGTGAAATCTGTCTGTTAATTTACAGATATTTTTAACAGTGTGGAAACGTCCGCTCTCTCCGAGATCACAATATTTGCCAACAGGGAGGGTTACGGTATTCATAAAGGGGTTCCTTCTCTTGATCCCTGACTTTATACAACCCTCCTCATCTTAAATCTCTCAGTCGACGAAATATATCTTTATCTTCAATTTTTTTGTATCGATAGTAATTTTTCACGCAGGTAGAATTATATTACAGAGTTCTCCCAGTCGGAATGAGAACCACGGAATTACTTGACTATCTGGGACTACTTGGCTATATGTATCATGCATGACTACCATGGTAAAAATCAGATATCTGTCAGATATGGGAGCAGAACTGCGACAGTCATTGCGGTGAATCTTATCATTTGTTTATTCCCAAGTTCGTTCCTTAGTTGCTTGCGTCAATGACCACGTGAAAACGTAACTGTTTTCCTTACGAGTTATTGAATAGTTGTTTACCGTCACCCGAGTCGGCGTCATATGGTACTTCCTTCCCCTCCCCAAGTGAGATATCTATTTCTATTTGATTTCAGTCCAGTTTCCACTTCAGTTCATTGATACGCCAATATCCCGAAGCGGGCAACAAACCGAAGAATGAAGATGCGTACAAAATTCAAATACAACAAAGATAACTTTCGGGTTAACTAGTAGGTTAACTCAACAGTATTTCCTCACCTATACTTATCCATCATATTAACAGGGCCGTCTTTCGTCTGACGCCAGCATAAACTGTCTTTGACCACTTTGCGTCATGTTGTACAAGGTACTGGTAAATTTTGAAATCAATAAACAATCAGATAGAAATATTAGAAAGTGATGATAAATGTTGAATAAAGGCATTCAAATTGTCATGTTGAACAAAATAATAGATACACCCGCGTGTTCTTGAAAGGATTTGGTTATTTCAGGCCATTTCCGTATGCAAATTGATGAATGAAACCATTCTTAGAGGGCAGAGTTATTTCATCGTCTTTGACATTGCAAGGTACAGCAAATAGTCTAATGGGCCCCACTCACAATTACACCTTGCACGCCTCGCAAGCAGAAGTCAATCAAATGTCGCCTCAACGGAATTCCTGACCAGGCGGGGAGGTGTCAACATATGACGCAGCGGCGGTTTCACCGGTCCTCATTTGCATTTTTGTCATCACCCTAGTCTATTCCGTGTAACCATCAGGCCCCCAGCAAAAGTACTTGGAACGACGGCTATTTTTCCCGAACGCGCTTTTACACCAAATTCTGACATTATTGTATGCGATATCCATACCATGTTCGCATATTCAAGTTGCCAAAGGTTATTGAAATATATATACTTCAAGATACTTCAAGACTTCGAAAATGATTATAGCCAGCGCGTTTGTGAGGAGCCAAACGGTCAAGAATGAATAAAATACATATATTGAAACCAGTGGTCTCACTAAGATGTGATAATTTCGCATAACCAGATGGGTACAATTATAGCTCGATGTGAAGACTGATGCACACCTAATCTCCGAATGACAGTGTGTTAGAAACATTTTTCAAAATAAATCGGGAATTATTTTGCATTTCAACAAAAACGAAAATTACATTAACCATCATAACAGTCATTTTGTCTTTTGTGTAACTAGAAAAACATAATCTTCCAGAACTA
>JAUOBX010519282.1:0-10104 GCA_032360705.1 Eupentacta quinquesemita
TAAATTATTAGTGATGTTGGATGCATCCGTAACACCGTACATTGTACAAAATCATTCCGATCGTCTCATCCCTAAGGTAAAACTGTCTTCTATGTAATTGGCAACTTTACCAATAGTTCTGAAATGATTGTTATTTCCTAAATCATATGTGAATTGCGCGAATAGTGCGTAATACATATTTTCCATGTAGTTCCTATTCCAGATCGAAAAATATTAATTACACATGTAAACTGTATATATTGTGTGAAATTATTCACAGGCTCCGGTTCTCTAAAACTGATGAACAAAAGACTGCGGTAATAACTGGACTGAGGCCGAACGTTTCGCCACCGGTATATCAGAGAAGAAGCATTGTGGTGAATTTTGTTTGATGTAAATCAATTATCGTATATTTCAATGACGAGTGTTATGGTGCTACTTTATCATTAGAATTATTCATTTTCTGATATAGTACTAATAGCCTTGATTCACCTGAAATCGCATTATGCATCTATGTCAGGGAAGGGATCATACTACCATTCGTCAGATGTGGAAATGAAAAGAATAGTCGGGGCTAAACAATCACCACAAACTACAGCAGCATGTAACCGCTCTTCAGTGGGTTATATTGAACTTATCATTTAGTACTGACTTAGGTAACGTGACAGGCCGAGGTAAGCACGCCATGATTTCAGGCTATAATGTCGTATATGCTAATAAGGAGAACCAGAGATGATATGTCGAAGGCGACTCTCTCTAAAGATAAAGATCAAACGATATATGACACTGCTTGCGAACCATTGCAACCAATTATAATAACATAACTTGTCTTATCGCCCCATTAGTTAGAGGTCCAGTCTAGCATTTTGAAATTCCCAACAGGGTTGATGGATAGTCTCCGACTTATCGTTTTCATTTCGATTCCATTTGTCCTTCGGGTCAACATGCACTTTGTTATTAGTGCAGTTTGTTCGGACAAACAATAACATTTGGAAATATCATACGCTAAGCAAATCCCCATTCCTCGTTATCAGCAGACGTTGCAGTGATGTGTACTAATCGCTAATGAGTGAAAAACACATCAACACAGCAATTTTAATCGGACCTAGTATGTGGGTGTTTATTTTCAAACAATTATTAGCGATCTGCAACACAACAGTTTTCTGGAAACATAAAATAAAACTGGCGTATTGAGCGCACGGTGTTTGTTGTGATTACTATATTCAATGCTGATACTTTTGCCAGGCAATATCAAATTATCATACGCTAACCTCGTCAACAGAACGTGTACCAGCAAATATGCATTCCACGTAACCATGGAACATCACAGTGATGTGTATTAGTCGCTGCCCAGGTGGCTCCGTGTATATTATCTGATTATAGGTCCATCCAATACAAATTAAACATATGGAGGTGTGGTTTTTCCTTAACGACACTTGAACCCTACTGCTCATGCCTACATATGTACAGATTCATGGGCATTTGTTGTCCAATTCAACAAACTTCTGGGCAAGAAAGGATCATAATATTCAACTGGCTGCTTTTAACAAAATATCCTTCATGGATTGGATTCCATTTCCATATCTTCATTATGCGGGTATAGGTCTCGCGTTGGTACAATATCGTCCTTGATCAGTATATATCTCAGTAAGCGAATGTTTAGACATCGTTAATGTTAGACTTAATGACACGTCAGCTGATTAAAACTTGCGCTCCGTATACTTGCCTGGCGGCGTCCTGCAATGTTTTTGTAAAGCTTTTTGCGTTGACTAAGTTGACTATAAAGCCAACGTGGGCTGGTTCGAAAGAGGGATGCAATAAATGAAGTGGTGATATCGTTTGTTTTATGTTTCACGAAAAGCAGCATACCAAATTCAGGAGCGGTCGCATTCGGTCCGAATTATGTCATTGATATGTTTTGTATAACACTCACGTGACTGGGAACTGAAGATAGTATGGATCAGTATATTTATTAGGTCTTGAGTTAAACTCTGTCACGTGACAAGAGTGTGAGGTGTTACAAGAATGACTTGTTGAATCCAAACTTGTGAACCACTCTTTATATGTTACAAACGTTACACACAATTACAACACCTGATGTTATAGAGGTATACCATATACGTTTATCACATCAGATGTTGCAATTGTGTTAGGGTGAGTCGGAACGCCAATATGAAGGTCATTGGCAGGCTTGGATACGTTATGAAGCCGTGGAAATGGCAACGTGGCCCGAGGGAACACCAGATATTCAGTAGATCGGTGGCATATCGTTGGCCAACAGTTGCAATTAGACAGTGTCTTGGTGTCCTGTGTCTAGCATGTAGCGCTATAGTTCGAGCCATGATTGGGTTTTTTCGTTTCCGTGGGTATTTGCCAGTACAATTTTTGATTCCCGGGATGTGTAATAAAATCTCGGGAACGTCAATCATACGTATAATGTCATCCATAAAGATGATTTCAATGATGATCTCCATGATGACGAATTCTCACTACTCCGGTGGAAAAAAAAACGTAATATAAAACTTGAAATTCGTCCGGATGTTTTGGTCCATCGGAAAGATGCCACGGAGTAGTTTATGCGACCCCCCGTAATTCGACGCTTACAACAAACTCACGTAGGTCTTGGTTGATCCAAGCTATACTTGGAGCAGTTTCTTCTATGAGTCATCATGAATGAGGTTCACTAAACGAACGAGTAAAGTTAATTTAGCACGTGCTTGAAAGGAACTGACATGCTGTTTTCCTAGTTCGTTTCTGACGAGAAGAATAGGATGTTGGAAACATTGCATTACCATGTTCGCGTTACTTGGCCATGTGCTAGGAAACACCAATAATACGGATTTTGCCAAAACGTTAGGATTATTCATGCCAATTACTACATGAATGTCCAGTGTAATATTAGACATAACACTGGACTGGATAGTCAAGTTTAGTGAAACTGGTCATAGATAGTGCATCTCACGGAACTTATTAGACATGCACATCGTCAAGTTGATAATTAGGATATAGGGCTCTAATTTGCAGTTGGAAACCACGATTTTCATGCATGAGATGCATACAGAACAGCCGGGTATAGACTCAGTTATTATCAGAAGAGAACGTCAGTGAATACAAATATTTCTTACCCAGGTAAATGCTTCCTCGATAGTATGGTATAGTGTAGTGCTACATCGGTGGATGGAGACAGTGATCGGGTGGATGGTTAGTTATTTGATTAGTTAGTTGAATAGTTAGTTAGTCGAATATGAAATCAGCGGAATAGCACATATAACGTAGGACGTATGGGGTAAGAAACAACATTACCCATATGTCCGGTATATGAAATAGGATGATAGTGTCATAATATATAGTTCTTACACCGTGTGTGATCAGTGTTCCTCAGTAACCCACTCTGCGCTGAAACGATTCACATACATTTCAGACTAGTTAATAATTTACGAGTTCTAAAGATGACCATGTTCCTCTGTTTGTTCATATATAAGCGACGTGATAAATCATCCATAGATCATATTATCACATTCCTAAATGAACACTCATATTAGGCTTGTACGGTTCATCAAAGGGTCCGCGTTTTCTGAAATGATTTAAGCAATAATTCCTGGCCATCCATTCCGGAGTTTCTGTATAATTCGACGGTTGGGTACTCATTGGACACGAGCAGCTAATATATGTCATTATCTCGACAGTACAACCCGCCTCAAAGTTCCAAATGCTACGATAATCCCTTTTTTGTTATTCTTCTGATTCTACGATCCAATAACGACTTCAAACAATTCGAATCCGTAGTGCATGGTTGATCAAATTGTATAGTGCGAAGGAGGCCTCGCGGTAACTTCATATGTTGCCTATCGGAGTCCAAGTGAATACACGATGCTATTTTGTTCAATTGCCTTGATAATCAGGTTTTGGATCACTTCACAGAACGGTTGGTTTGTTAATATTCATCAGATCTTCTCAGGGCATACTTCAGTACTTCTAAAGGTTCAATCCACTCGTCGCAAATCGTTCGTCCATCGTTTCCTCAGCGTAACGGGTCACAACACGTTCGGACGTATATGCGGTTTAATTATGTTCATTCCAGAGATTCATTTTCTTTGGAAAACGCATATTTTCCTAAAAATACATAAAGTGTACGTTCACTTAGCAGCACCGTTAATTCTGAAGGTGATCATACTCGAGCATGCCCCAGTACACAGAGTGTACGTTCCCTTGATGAAACTGTTATTTCCCCAGGGGATAAAACCTAAGCCCTGACACATCCTATGGGGTGTACGTTCAGTTGGTATATACCCCATGATATATGTGCATGGGAACATATTCAGCTATGGTCATATGCTGTTATTGCTATGTATATCGTCTTACTGCTAGTAATAGGGGAACACTCATAGGCATATTGATTGTGTCAACAAATCTGCAGTAACAAAATGTAACAGAGCATTGTGAAAACATGTAAAATGTAAATGACCATTGTAATTATAAAGGCGTATGTACGTGTTTCGTGCACGGCCTATGTTATCCTGATCTGTGTATATTGCAACATTATGATGTTATTCTATTCAGTAAAAAGTTGGGTTTTGAGAGTCTTTTCTCTGGGGTAGATGTCATGTGGGATCATCAAAGATAACCCAAATGTTTAATTTCAGTATTGTCCAATCATATATAATCATATATATATTTTGTGTGGTTGGATGCCTGGGCATTTTACAAAACTTTTGATAGGAAAACCACCGTTTTCAATGAGACGTTTCGAAAGCAATGTCGGGGAATGCAAAACCAGACAAGATATATATGGGTGTGTTGCATGTAGAACATAAAAACACATATTTAACACTTTGGCATAATGATTCGAGAGCTACGCCTGGGTGGTCCTCTTCAATCCGTATTCCAATCCACTTCTCCCCATTCCCAACTATTGAATTATAGTGTCTGTCACGTGCGTATAATTATTATGTATTATTTTCTATGCGTGGAGAGATGATCCGTGACCAATGGACAATATCGTGTTAATGAGCTCTTGTCAGCGCTGCCTTACTCAAACTGCTGAAATTATGCTCCACATGAAAAAGAAGTTCGATGTATAATACTGAAAATATCCTAACTACTTGAGTGGCAGTTATAATGTGGTATATCAGGTCATCAGCAGATGACACAAATCCAAATTATCGTGATTATTCGTGTGTGCCATCCCGCAGTGTCGTCTGTCAGCGCGGAACGTAACCATGAGTTTCTGATCCGGCCGTGGAGTACGCACATGTGCCAATGAGTCGTTTGAATGTCACTGGAATACCTTGTCCCACCCTCTGTCACCTACTGCACTGCTAGCATCCTCGTGTAACCCTCTGTCACCCGCAAAACTGCTCGCATCATTGTCCTCCATCTGTCCCACCTCTGTCACCAGCAACACTGCTCGTATCTTTGTCCTCCCTCTGTCCCACCCCCTGTCACTCGCAACACTGCTCGCATCATTGTCATCCCTCAGTCCCACCCCCTGTCACTCGCAACACTGCTCGCATCCTTGTTCCCCGCTTTGCCTCATACTCTCCCTCTTTCATAGGGATAATCTCTCGTTTATGCCATGGCTCGTCACACGTCTGCTCCCCTATTGGGCCCGGATGAAACCTTCAGCACCTCAAGTCTAATCTCAACGAGATGTTAATGGCTGATTTATCACTCTCAATCTATTTCTCTGAAGGGTTTTGTCAAAAGCAACAACCTCTGCCGTCTCTCACGAAAGATTGAACTCAATTCCGCAGAAGCGTTTTCAGCAACAAACTTCTCAACGTCACAACTCCATACCTCATCATACCAAACTCCGGAACAGACTTCTGTACTTGTCAACACTGGATATTGATAACGAATTACCGCCACGTCATCGGCCAATCAGATTGATCCGTAGCATAACAGACGAGCTGATTGGCTGAATGCCCTGTTTTGAAATTCACCTGTTATAGTCATACCTGCTCGCCGCACGCGCGACATGCAGCTTCATCAGGCTGGTTAGATATAATTGCGATGCTATTATTAACTTCATATTGATTGAAGACAGTTGCATTTCGGCACGGTTTTCCCTCACTCGGAGGCGCTGACTAAAATTATATTACATTTCATACTGTGGATTTATTCGTTTTTCTGGGTTTGTTCTCCCTAATTTATTCTTCTAAATCTGGTTATTTGTAATCATTAGGTAAGTTGATTTTATTATTATCACCAAATAGCAGGTGAGAGGTAGGAGGTGGTCATTTGACCGACGTGAAAAACTTTTCAATAGTAGGCCCATTGATATACGGGGCGGGAGCGCGCTGGTAACTGTATATTTCGACCGTCTATATTCCATATTTAATTTCATCTTCTGAGTGTTTGGGGGAGTTTTCTGTGAACGTCAATTGCGCTTCGAATCAATACGTAAATGGATTAGGATATATGAAATGACACAGGCCTAGACTGTGGATTTCTTCGCAATTCATAATCATCCGCTAAATGTTACATCATTGTACTTATGAGATGCTCTCCAGGTATTTGTGTCTTTACGTTATCGAACACAAGTTACCAGACAATACGCGCACAATACTTGTTTTAGAATAAATAAATTAGAATGAGTATTTCAATCCAACAACATTTTTGTCACGGATTAGGATACTTCAAAACTGGATTCATGTGCCCGTGGAACTAGAGCAAAAGCTATCGCGCTGCTGAAACGAAAAACAAATGACAATACTTCTGACAATGCTCATTTGTTCTTATGTAACTCAGCACTGCTACCCCCTTGTGTGACATAATCATATCGATAATGGGTCCGCTGTACGGAACGAAAGAGTCAATATTAGATGCAATATCTTTTCGGAGTTAACAATATTATATATTGTATGTTATAATATTAGCTGTATTTGGCAGTTTGATTATTCCTTTGACTGATAATAATACCTCTGGAAACTCAATTATTTGACTACTTTCAAGACAGTACTAGGAAGTTAAATTACACAATCATATTGACAATTTGAACGTCATCATAAAAACCAAAAGTTATTCACCCTCCTGTAGTCACTGGTGGAAATGCACTGTTATAAAACCTGTGTGAATGAGATGAAATTTGGTTTATCGACCGAATTTATATCACATGTGGTTGATAGGCTCTCTGAAAACTCAATATTTATTTACTTTCAGAACAGTACTAAACAGCTTGATGAGTAAGGCATATGAACAATTTGAACGTCATCATTATAAAAAAAAGTCAATCACTCATCATAAAAACAGAATAAATAATCACTATCCGGCTGTCCCTGGCGAAAGTGTTCTGTTAAGAAACCTGTGTGAATCAGATTAAGATTGAATAAGGTTAAACAATGCCTCAATTTATATCCCATGTGATTTATAGGTTCGCTAAAAATCCAGTGTTGAACTACTTTCAAAACAGTATATGAGAGCTAAATGATTTAGGCATATAGACAATTCGAACGCCATCAGCTATACGAGAGTTTTATCACTCCCCTCTAGTCTCGACGCAAATGCACTGTTGAAATCCCCGACGAACGATGATTCAAATGTATGGCTTGATCACATCAATTGTAAATTTGTTCTGCTTTCATGCATCAGCATAGAACCAGAAGGCCAATAGAGGCTTATAGAGATTCATTGTGGATTGGGAGAATCATTCATAATCTTGATTACAATAATGATTATATGAGACAGCTTGTTCAATTTGATTGGTCAGGGTCCACTGATCTAATCAGGCAGTTTCAACTTTGCCTTTTTTTATACAAGCCCAAAATAACAAAACTATGAACATTCTCCAATTTTCGACCAAAACAGACCCACACACCATATTTCAGCTTAGCTAAAAATTCCAAAAATATCTAAATTACACAATTTCCAAATTTTTGACTGAAAATGACCCCCATCCGTACAACAATGAATAGCGTTCCTGTACACATTGTCAGGAGCCCACACACCAAATTTCAGTTTGATCGGCCCAGTCAGGTTGGACTTTGCCTGATTACAAGGATTTTATCAAAATTTTACAATTTCCCCATTTTCAACCAAAAATGACCCCCATCCGTACAACAATAATAGAGTTCCTGTACATCGTCAGGAACCCCCACACAAAATTTCAGTTTGATCGGCCCAGTCAGGTTGGACTTTGCTTGATTACGAGGAATTCATTAGAATTTGACAAGTTCAGCATAGCAAGCTCAGACTACGGATTGTGTGTTGCTAGCCTGCTAGTTATATCCTACAAGTAAGCAAACCAGTGTGCAGTGAAGATGAAAGTACCATATTCATCAATATTCAAGACCAACTACTGAAGCTCAGATGCCCTGAATAGGTGTTTGAGGGAGAACTTTTCTAGCAACTCAGCAAACCCCCAAAGAAACGGGTAGATTTTCACAGTCAGGATAGCAAGTACATACCGCTTGGGGAGCATCCTTCTCTGAGACCATCCACTGAAGCTCAGATGCCCTGGGCAGGTGCTTGAGAGAGAATTTCTTGAGCAGTGAGAGAGCTATCGACTCAGCTGAGAGGAGACTGATGGGCTGATCCTGGCTGACAGAATCCCTCTTGGGAGGACTCTTCTGGAGGTCAGCATCTGCAAAGGTCAAAGGTTATATAACTTATCAGTATGCAGATATGTCACAGTAGTCACAAACTCGCAGGGGGAATAAGCTGAAAGAAATGCATTTCAGAGGGGAGTGGCCTGATAGAAATGTATTTCCTAATGTACAAATTGCCTAAGATTTACCAAATAAGATTTTGAACAAACTGTTAAAATTGATAAGAACAGCAGAAATAAATGTTTATGAGGACTCAGAGTCAAATAAACACATTCCAGTCAACAATATTTTGCTGAATTAACTCTGCCAGATTATAGTTGGAAGAAAATTTACCAAACAACTGATTACCTGAGTAGAGTGATGCAAGCGATGTGGACAGCTCACCCTCCCGCATACTGACAAGATTGGAGCTAACAGTATCATTCAGTTCAAGGTCCTCCAAGCCATCATTGTCTGAAAAATCTACAAACATAATGAAACTTGAGTGGGTTAAAGTACAGGAGGGGGAAACTATTGGGTGGACATCCTAATATTTTGTATAGTACTTACTATTTAGTGGCATACAACATCTCAACAATTATATGGGAATAGTGCCCGAGGGTATTATAGGTTTGAAGGTGAATAGTGCAATTACTCCCTACTGCTTTGTCTAATTGATCGAAAACTTGGTACACATGTCTGCCCTGGGAATATCTCAGATGGGTTCAAACAAGAGCAGTGCAGCATGCCTGCTGTTCTCTGTTATGTGAAATTAACAAGTTCGTCCGATTCACACAGACTTTAGTGGGTGTGGACTAAAGTTATTCCATCAAAACATGGTGTCATGTCGAAGTCATCCGAGGTCAAATTTGTGTAGGTAAAATGCAAATTTCTCAGTATAAGATTCAAACAGAACTCGGTTGATGCATGTTGCCTAACATTCCGCAGCAGACAGGACTGTCACACCACTAATGTACAGTGGAGATATAGTGTTTGCGCAAAGAGAGCAGATCTAGTTTCTTCTCAACCAGAGGACATTCTTTGACGAACAAACATTCATCACAACCCAAACACACGAACCTAACATTCACTGGAGTACAATGTTTTTTTGTGCAGTAACAGTCACCTGGCTGGAATATAACAACACTGACAGGCTGAAAGGTGTGTATGCTGGATAACATGATGTACTATATTTCAGCTTCCACTGAACAGATTGACAAATCGTACAGGCTTCTCACTAAATGTTCACAATAATAGTCCACCACTACATCTTGCAGTGAATTGTTTTATATAATTCAAATAAAGTTGGGGATCTGCAGAGAGGAGGAATATTTCTTAGAGTAACAGCTAATCTTGCCTGTGCGTTACTCTGCTCATTTATTGTCTAGCTGGACTTGTAGTCTGCACTAATCACTATGCACAAAACTATCATAATAACAGTTTATCTCCTAATCTCGGTATTTACTCTAGAATCCTCTGGGGATATCGGTGTTTATTCACAGACAATAAATTCCGCTGATATATACAGCGCCTTATATGAGAGTTTTATTAGGCTCTATGATTAGTCTTTAACAGTGCTGGAGGACTTGAGACCGGACTC
>JAUOBX010519393.1:0-10104 GCA_032360705.1 Eupentacta quinquesemita
GCTGCAGACAATGCACTTTTTTTGACGGTTCGTCATAAGTCAGATGTGTGTTATACAGTATATTTGTCAGTTTGTAAATGAAAGGAGGATCGTGAAAATTGGCCAACTAGAATAGTAGGTCTAAGATTGAGGCGTCTTGGTGGACTTCGATAGGTTCATATTGGCTCTCCTTTGATTACTCGAAATTTTCAAAATTAACACTCTTACAATTAGATCCGTGGCAACTATTGCAGATTGAACAATTTGATGTGTCGCAAGAGAGTGAATAATGGGTGGATAGCAATTTTGAATATGTTTTTTCAATAATGCCCTCTCAAATTGACATGTCTTTTGGGGATTTCGGGACAATTATGTATATGGGTCCCTGCGTTGTTATCGTTTGGGATGAAGCTGTTATGTTTATTTGTTTCGAAACACACTGTTCGCAACGTGGAAACAGTGTTTTGTCTCAAGTAACTGCATCTACTTATCAGCACACCGGAGCAAACCCACCATATGGAAGATATCTGTTTTCTGTTGAGATTAATGATTATGAAGGAACAAGTCACTGCATTTCCTACTCTACCAGGAATGGGTTCCTGTAAGGAACACGAACACAATTTGGCGAAGAGTCAGCTGCTGCTAATTGCCCTCCGGTAATGTCGAAGAACAATGCCTTGTCCCAATGTCCAGGGGCTTACCTGAAGAGCGTTGTCAAACATGTCGTAGACGATACCGTGTATCATGTGATAACATATTTCTGCACATCAATAGTATATAACATTGATCAGTAATCCAGACCAAATATCTAATTACGTGTCATACGTGAATCCCTGCTATAATGACACCTCTCATGTTCAGCACTATTAGTTGTCACTGTCATGGTCTTGATGATTTTACAACTTTCAAACTTTTTTTATTGAATTTACCCGACTTTTCAGTTTTCAGTAAATATCATTATACTTTACTCTCTGGAAGTGTAGACGGTTCAACTCATTGTTTGTCTCTGTTATGGGCAAAAGTACATCCACGCTCATCACCGCTGTAGGGGCACCTCTCATGCCCAGCACTATCAGTTTTGTCCAAATAGTCTCCCACCCTCTGAGCTAAGTTTTACTCTGTCTGAGTAAATCGACACGACTTTGCAGAGTATGCCATCATTTGATCTTTATAATCCCTGACGGAGGAACGCCTCCAATATTCAGCATCATTAATATGTCACCTTGGTGGTTTTCAAGGTTGCCTGAAGTTATTCATTAAAGTCGAGGTATTATCACGCGTTTTATGAGTCTGTCTTTCCAGATAACCTTTTCGATTCGATGCTTTTGCCTACAGGATATTAGTTACACTACTGTGGTGAACGTACTGTGCTAGAGGTACATTCATTAGGTCTGCCGCAGAGCGTATCTTGATCTGGGGTGTAAATGGTTTAGACGGACTATAGGCTTATTCGTGAAATGTAACATATCCACGATGTAACATGGTAACATGTTGTTGCGACTATTCAAGGTCGTATAAGGTTATCGTGTTGATCAAAATGTTCGATCCATGACACTTCCCCGTGGGTAAAACTTTTTAGATTTACCTTTTTGATTGTTATCTCCAGAATTGATCCTGACGTACCGGCATGTCGAATAACATTTTACTTCGCATTGCTTACCATATTTGTCCTGAGGGTCTCCCCAAAATGAAGTGAACTAATATATGTGGTAAGTTATACCACATTGTTTTGGGATCTTTGACTTGCCTCCCGCCATCACTATGGTCTCATGATCGAAATTCGAATACGTTAGCGAGAAACATGTTGACGTGTAGAGCATGGAAACAATGGCATTCGGATGCCTGTGCTATTTATAATATCAGACATGCTCCCATAACATTCGTAGTCCATATTTCAACGCGTCTGAGAATTGTAATGCTGCTTGGATTAAACAGCGCTTAGTGGATGTAGAGGGGCTGGTCGTGGGTTCTCTAGTTGTGAAGCCATCCTTAGTGACCATAACCTGATAACCGGCATTGATCCAAATTAATGTGGAGATGCTCTTCTCCAGTATTCCTAGAGTTGCCAATGAAGCATATATCTATTGCTCATGTACATATATAAATATATGTGGTAAGATATACCATATTGATTTGTGATCTTTGACTTGCCTCCCGCCATCACTATGGTCTTATGATCGAAATAAGTTAGCATTCAGATGCCTGTGCTATTTACAACATTAGACATGCTCCCATAACATTTGTAGTCCATATTTCAACGTGTCTGGGAATGTTAATGCTGCTTGGATTAAACAGCGCTTAGTGGATGTAGAGGGGCTGATGGTGGGGTTCTCTGGTTATCAAATCATCCGTTGTGCCCATAACCTGCATCGATCCAAATTTATATACAGATGTTCCTCATCAATATTCCTAGGGTCGCAAATGAAGCATATGTCTGAAGTACAGATATGTCGAGATATGGAGTGACGTTTCGGAGGACCCAGGTAAACTATATGGGTTCTTCTTCTAGCTCTTTACGTCAGAACACATGTGGTGGAATCATGCCCGCGAGTGTGTTTATATCTGTGATGTTAATCTAAAAATAATTGTTAGTTATCGCCTAATTTTTCTCATCAGTTGTTGACTTTAGATGTTCCGTCTCTACTAATGGTGATATGCTCCTGTCCAAGCTTCAAATACCTCACAGCTTACAGTTACCCATCGTACTAATATATTCCCAGCATCGTTTGTTTTAGTCATGCCGTATTTGCTGGTTGCGTCTGCCGATGGAATATTTTATGTGTGCTAATACCTCTCCAACGTTTTGTCGGATTGATTTGCCACACAGTTCCGCTTCTGTTTAATTTATAATAGGGTCTATAGTGGCTGTTATTACTGTGATGCTGCCCTCTCTATTGTGGATGTTATCGCTATTGTATATGTTAATTTAGAAGTTTGTCGTACTTCAACTTAGTGGATGGGAGCTGGACTAAACCTCGAAACAATTTATTTTGTCATTGGAGGTCAAACTTCAATAAATTATTGGAATTTACCACTGTGAACATAATTTAGGTACTGTGGTGGCCGGGGACTGCGTTTGTCACAAAGTTGATTACAGGTCGCTGGGGCGTATTCCTATACGATAAGTGAGATGTTAAATGGGAAATGTCTCGTATTCGAACGAAACTGATAAATTTCATTGTATGTACTTCCAATTTTAATCATATTTGAACACAAAATGGTAGCTCGAATACTCTTCTGATGGGAAATGTGATTCACTTGGTCCTCCCACTGGTGGCTCGAATGTGGGATATCACATGTTGGGAGTAGTCTAGTTATTATAGGAGAGGTATATTTAAAAGAAACAGTAACGATACTGTCTATGAAGTGTAAGTTCAGTCTGGGACGAAATGTAACAACGCCTTATCCCAGGATGAGACGTCGAACGAATGCACAAGTATGAATTACCTATATCAGTGTTTCACACATTGCCTTCTAACCTTTCAGTTTTAATCTCGTACAGTCGTATCTCACAATAACTATTTCACGGTTCATACGCGGATCAGTGCATTCGCGGATAGGAATCTTACCTAGGCATTTCATCAAACATACCGTCGAATTGCAATCCATCAGTCTTTGCGATATCTTGGTTGCCATCAGTATAATGCCTTACAACTCTCGCACAGTGAGCGCGATACATTTTATTGTGCTCATCTTACCCTGATGTACTACAGCACACAACGTAATGTAGTGTTTCAATTTGCCTCTCTGTGTAGTAACTGTTATCTGCTGACCACAGCGGACATTCATTCAATGTAATTAACGAACACGACACGCCGTCCGATGTCGAGTCTCCGGAGGTCAGGCTCTCCTCCAGCGTGATCGACGACGAACGTAGGGAAAACAGTTTATTTACTTATTACTTCGGATGTCTAGCATCCTGTGTGGTATTTTGTATATATTATATATATAAGAGGTCACTGGCCTATCCATCGATATATAAATATATATGTACATACGCATCAGTTGATTGCAGCCTATTGAAATAATGAACCTTCACCATGGGCATACCAGATTATCTGATCTGTTCTGCCGACTAGGCTATTCCTAATGTAGGCACGTTAGTTGGTCAACAACACTCCGAGGAAGCAAATCATCAGTTCACTCATATGACGTAATGGTATTTACCCAATATGAGTGTCAATTCACCTTACATGAGTGAGAATTCACTTAGCCTAAGAAGTGAATAGTCACTTCGAAAAGAGGAAATCTCACTCTGTGAGTGTCTTCAGTATTCACTGTTTTCCCAAACTGTAAGATTCTGCAGTGGTTTCATAACTACATCGTTTATGTCAGAGCGTACGCCACATACACGACATCATCACCTGTTTCAATTAGCACCTCATGTTCCGTAACGTTTGTTCAGTGACCACGCTGAATGATAACATCGCCTCTTAGTGTCACGTCATTTGGTCATTGACTGGACTCAACGTAACGTCATGCACGGAGAGTCACCGGAGGTCAGATGCTCATCAACTTGATCGATCACTTACGTAGTAAAATCAACGCACGGTTGTATTCTATTTGGTATAATGCTTTGCGAGAACAGCAGGGTCCATTTCTGATAAATGTTCAACGAACAAAACTAACAACTTCTGATTGAACATAATATACATGGCATATTTATTGTTTATAGGCTGAAACTATACACGCCAGAACGTTTCTGGTACTAGTAAATGCCCTTGTATAACAAACAGCAATGCAACAACATGACTATATTAATAATAATGGCGTGGTTCATATAGCGCGTAACAACACATTAACAGAAGCAGTTGCAAATGACTGATCCCCATTGTGTGTTGTGTGGGACGGCAGCATGCGACGGAAACAACACTAAGAGAAAGGGAACAAATGGCTGGTACTGCGATATGAGTTTTGCAACGTTCATTTCGAGTGGGAAACAAATAATAGCTTTATAGGTTAAGAGAGCGCTCTTATAGACTACACGTTTGGGAACAGGTAGTGGGTTTGACTGCATTATAATTCATCCTGTCTCTAGTAAAACGAATTGATTGAATCAGGATAACAAATAAACGCTGGACTATTCCAGTCACATAATTTTCAAAGATAAAACACCACGGAGCTGGTGGATCGAGTAGCAAATTATACCCATTTTTGGATAGCAAGGGTTACCTGTGGTCACTGGAGGTTACTGGCGACAACTATCTCTTCAACACGTATAATATTTGCAAATTAGAAAGGGGCTTGACTGCGGTATCTGGGGCAATTATATTTGCGTTGATCATATATGAGACCATTGGATGTAAATCAAAACTACAAGACTTTGATTTGAATTGCAGTAAGTGAATAACAAAGTGACACCTCGGTAATGGGGATAACCTATTAGGAGTATCCTTGTCGCTACTCAATGTGTGAATGCGATATCTGCGTCAGTTGGAATTTAATATTTGGGTTAATAGGACAATGGGTTTTGTTATACTTGACTGCATAATTAACGAAAAAATGGATTGACAACACATTTGGGGCAGTAGACATCATACGTGCTGATGTTATATATCTATAATAATAAGATAACATGTTCTCTCTCCCTAATATATATGAAAATTTGGTTGTCAAAGTCAATCAATTCACAATTGTATCAATGTTCTCAAAGTCAGCTGTCTGTGAACATTGTTACTCATCTGTGGAAGTTTCTTTGCTGATATATTAAATGATTATTCATGAGCAGATGTGATGTAGGGTGAATACTGGATACACATTTCTATCAGGCCACGCCCCCCTGAAATGCATTTCCTCTAGCTGATTCGCCCTAACGAATTATTAACAGATGCACTGGGAGCGAGTTAGCACATACATCCGATAGGTAATGTATGCTTAGGAGGTCACTTAACATCACTCCTTGTGTAACGGTAGCTTCCATTCTTCATACATGTTCTGGACGATAATACAATGAAATGTATGTCGAAGTGCCTGGTCACACCCTGATCTAGGTGATGAATAATAATAATAATTATTATAATAATATCATCACACACTCATAAAGCGCTCTATAGAGTCACTGACTTGCCTAGAGCGGTTTACAGATGAATATGTTTTTAACATGCTCTTGCTGTACATACTAATCGCGACTATTCTAACAATTCTAGTGCACTGCTATACGTCGGTTGCTTATGTTCCGGCAAATAATTTAGCTTGATACACGACAACGGATGCATAGGTTGGAAGTTTCAGTCAAATTACATGGGAGCAGACAGCACAGTCCCAAAGCCCCAATGCTTGCGAGGCGAACATGATCACCGTGGCTGAAATCGTTAAAGACTTTCAAGATTATAGAGCTGAAGACTATATGAGTATATATATATATATATATGCCTCATACCGTGACATCATCACCTGTTTGGATAAGTACGTTATTTGTCATATAGTTTATTTAGTGACCGCGTCGAATGATGACATCGCATGTCAATGTCACGTGAACAGGTCATTGACCAGACTGAACTCAACGTCATGAACGTTTAGAGTCACCGGAGCAAGAGGTCAGGTGTTCATCGCTTTGGTTGATCGTAGACGTAGTGGACAGTTGGACCTCAATTGTACAGTATTGGGGGAACAGCAGAGATTCATCATCGGAAATGTTTAACCACATACACAATCCACAACTTTTCATCGGTCGCAAACTATCAGGTATCCACCAGGCGCTGATCAACCTGATCAAGCATCCGCATAGCTACAGAGTCAAACATTCTCAACACTAGGATTATCATATGGCCCCAGCGTCCCGACGGACAAACAACATCACACACCAGTAAATAAGGACGCTGCATCATTTATCATTCTCCGAAACACTCTATATTTATCATTTCAGTATAATATAATCGAGTATTCCAATCGGGTCTTCTATAATAAAATATTATAAAATATTTCACTCAATGATAAAATACCAACATTTACATAGCGCCCTAATAGGTCGATGACTGCTCTCAGCGATTTCAAACTACAAATCCGAAAAATAATTGACAATGTTGCATAGTGGAGGTGAGGATATGCTCTGAAGGAAATTGCACGATTACTCCTCTCACCATAACGTATCGTACTCTGAACAATGAGCCTCGATTCGATGAGAGTGATTTTACGTTTGATTGATTACACTCTGCATTTATTATTTACAGTGATACTGTGATCTTGTCACATATATGTGTAACAACTGATGACTCTTTCTTCTGTTGCTCAGAAAGTCATAAAGAAGTAACGACCTACGCTGAGATTACCAACGGTCGCATAGATTCACAACGGGCACATCTGAAATCAATTTATAATTTTTCTGTTTAACATGTTAAGATAAGCATTCAATAATGTCGATCATAAAAGGGGCATTAAGAAGACCGGTCTGTCGTGACACTCTTTTATGACCCATTATAAAGTTACTATATAAACAAACTGTGATATCGCATGCACATTAAAGACACTACCTCACCTCCGGCATGATAAAACAAAACATTACAGTACAACAGTACGAAGCTAGGAATTCGTTAGTGGGAATGCAGATACTGTATGGCTATGAAAACTGTGAAGATCAGATGGAGGAACCATCAATATATATCAACTCATGTATGAATAGACATTGAGCCCACGACCCGACCATTATATATAACGCAGAAGAAGATCAATTGAAGCTTGTAAGAGGAGTGCTTTCCAAGCACCATTGTGTGTAGTTTCATAAAAGAATGGGCCATATGGCCTGAGTGGTACCTTGGACCATAGGCACAGCTATTACACCATCATTATGACTGAACATCAGCACTGTGCACCAACATTTGTAGGAGACGAAGCCTTAGGGCCCGCACTGGTCCTCGGGTTTGAAATTCCTGAACATCCCGAAGATACAGCTATTAGACCATAATTATGACTGAACATCAGCACTGTGCATAACAAACTGTAGGCTATACAAGATCTTAGGGTGTTTCATGGTTGAGGATCATTACATGTAACTTCGAAGAAAATCAATTGAAGCACGTGGGAGGAGATGCATTTCGAGTACTATTTTGTGAAATTTCATAGAATGGGCCCTTGGGCCCAAATGGGACCTTGGGCTAAAAACTTTCTGAACACTCGGAAGGTGCGGCTGTTAGACCATCATTATGACCGAACATCAACACTGTGCGCTGGAATTTGTGGAAGGAGAAGCATTTGGCGTGATTCCCCATGATGGGCCCAACATTTCTGTACACCCCTGATGGTCAATGACTTATCACCAAGTTTCATAGTTATCAATCAGAGGTTGTAGAAAGAGTAGCAATTTGAATCAATTGTGGACAGATGAAAAAATAGATAGATAGATAGATAGATAAATAGATACACCTGCATGATCACAATAGCTCACCTAGCCATATGGCTAGGATGAGCTAAAATATTAGATCTTATCACCTTGATTTGTGTTAACAGTTTCGTATATCATCATGAAGAAGAAATACAATTCGGAACAATGTTGGGGAATATACCACATTTTGAATGAATTTTAGTGCTCAATTCCAAAGCTTTCCAAAGGTGGTCCGAGGAAGTGCTCAAAATTTGTTTCCCTGCTGAGCACATTTTCCTGTGTGGGAGAGCTTGTGACTCAGATGTCATAGATTCAAGTCCAAGGTTCACTTGAACCAAGGTGCTTCATCCCAATAGCCCAACCAGGGAGATTGTGCAATGACTGTGTTATTCTTCCGTAGATCGTTTAGTATCCATGATTTTGCACACTTTCAGTTATCTCGTCAGCGTGGAAAAGAAGATTGCATTGTGTTATTATTTTCACTGTGACACATCAAGAACACAGGTTCAGGTATTCTGAACAGTTAACGGATGCTGCTAGCATCATATTATGGAATCATCAAGTACGATATTTGAGAGCTTGCAGAACATATCTTTGCAGCCAGGTAGTGAACGTAGGCCGGCCACATCAGCTGAAGACAGGACAATCGTTGGAGCTCTAAAATTACTCACTAGACACCATATGGTAAGGAACGAAACAGAGGACGCCAGAGGAAGCGATAGAGGGATGAGCTGCGACACCACTGGGAGAAGGTGAACTGGTACCAGCGGGCACAAGAAAGACGCTCATGGAGATATCATGCTGAGGCTTTCATCCTGCATTGGATCGACAAGGGCTGAAAGAGGAAGGAAGTGGCTGACATGCTTGGGAACAAAAATAATTACACCAAGCAAAGTTTATGATTTGGGAGGCTGTATAATGAGTTTCGACACTTAAAAATGAGAGGAGAAGGATAATACAAATCACATTACATTGCAACTGCTGACAATTACTTCGAGAGAGAGTCAGTCCAGAATCTATCATCTGGTGTTTAACGTCGAGAGATAACATTGTTGTCAGGTGGACGATACACGGGCCCAGTAAGGAGGCAAACATTTGTGACGGCACCTTAGATTTGTTTGAAGAGATTGTCCAAACAAACTCTCGATTGTATCAATTCACTAATAACTATATGTCATCCCGAGCTTGTTATGGATATGACTAGATGTACATCAATTTATCACCGACAGTTCATTCGTGTTGCGATGTGTTCATATATCCACAGCTAGGCCGTAATTTTACATTTTCCTCTCAGTTTAGATTTATCAACAACAGAGTGAAGTATATTTTGGAATATTTATCAGAAGTCTATCTACGACAGCAGTGTCTGTGTCGTAACTAATATAGAGTATCAGTGTATAGTGCCTAAATCTACGCTGATACTGATATTAGTTAC
The DNA here is from genome assembly GCA_032360705.1 of Eupentacta quinquesemita. Classification (NCBI taxonomy): domain Eukaryota; kingdom Metazoa; phylum Echinodermata; class Holothuroidea; order Dendrochirotida; family Sclerodactylidae; genus Eupentacta; species Eupentacta quinquesemita. The sequence continues at coordinate 9,732 of JAUOBX010519393.1, forward strand.
GACACAGACACAGAAGTGTATTATATACACTGTGGCAAACTTTGATATTGACGGTGCAATTTAACAAAAAAAAATCTAGCCTATGTAATGACCAACATTTTGTTGAATCAATTTATACCATTGTTTCGTCATATAAATTCACGAATAATCACTCTCAAACGATTTTTGAAACAAATACTCGGCTCATTGTTTGCATAGTCCGGAGAATTTCCTTGTAATCAATGTCAATAGAATATTCATCGGAACATTATGCTGAATTTTAAGAATACTTGACTTGCCGAGAAGCTCAAATACAGACTTTTATAGTCCAGCAACATGGTAAGCCCAAGTGGTGCCCAACCTGAACTGTTGAGTCTTTGACACGGCGGAGGCC
>JAUOBX010519504.1:0-10103 GCA_032360705.1 Eupentacta quinquesemita
CCATTTTTGTCGGTCTCGCGGGCCTTCTGACTCGCGGGCCTTCTGACTCCCGGGCTGTAACCAATGCATCAACACATGTACAATTGGGTCGTATCATTATTCAATGTCTAACATTGTATAAGTAACAATAGTTTTCTCGGAAAAAACATTGTCATTGTCTGGCTTTGCACTGTTATCAAAGATACCTAATAATAATGAAAAATGTAATTTGTAAAGCCTAGGTCACCAGTGCCAAGACACTGTCCAAATGCACTCTGGCCCCTGAATGAAGTCAGTTTGTATACCTCTCAAACAGAGTGCTTCTCAAGGCATTCCTCATATGCTTCAGGTGGTTTGGAGTGATAATTACCAATGCATTTCACTGTTCCACAGTTGATGGGCAACAGGTGAGAAAGCCAGGCTGCCATCGGTTAAGTCAGTTGACTGGTTCGGTTAGCAGGTTTATGTTCAGTGATCAATGTGGTCGTGGTGGAATGTATCGTTCAATACGCTCAGTGAGTTATTGAGGAGCCTCCGCCTAAAGTATCTTAGGGACCAAATAAAGAATTCTGAGTATATACAGACAAGCCAGCCCGAAAGTTGACAACATTCTCTGACAACGCAAGGAAGGGGTGCCCGGTGTTCAATTGGTCTTTGAATGCTCCCACTTCCAATTTGAGGCCTTGTCAAATTTTACTACTCCTTAGAAATGAATAAGTACTACTTTTTGGTTGATAAAAAGTTCATGCTCAATCAGTTTCCATCAATGTTCTTTCAGCTGTTGATGAGCTGTGGAGTCACCCAGATTTGACCCTTGACCTTGCCACCGAAACAATCCATCTGCTCACAAAGCAAGATCTCATGCGCATTACTTATGTAGTACACTCTGATGTAAACAGTACACAAAAATATTCCTTTGAATTGGTTAGAAATGTTCCTGAAATTTATATTTATTCATACAATGCGCCCAGTTGTTGGTTCATGGCCAGATCTAACTACTCACAAAGTTATATAGGCCAGTTCACAGTTATCAGTGCCCATGCCCTCTGTGGCTAAATGTTTGTGTACAGACAAAATCCTGCACATTGACTTTTTGTTACCGGGTATTTCCAAACTGTCATAACTGGTTAGAAATTATATATTTTCACCAAATGTTCAACTATGCTATTGTCCTCAAGTGTGTGGGAAATATTAGTGATGCTGAGAATTTTATTCAGGCAAGTCTCGGGTCCAAGCCTGATCGAGTCTTTCAGCACTGTTCTTGAGGCAGTGAACCCTCTGGTCAATTGTGCTAATCTTGTATTACTTAGATTACTGAGTGTGAATCACTTCGAAATAAGCCTACATCACAGGAAGCTGTTGGTCTTATGTAGTGTTTTTCCATGTGATAGTGCAAGGATATTGTTGGGATATCTTGACATTCGCAGCAAAATCATGCTAGGTATTCGAATCGTTACTTGGGATACCCTGGTTGGTATCTGACATGCCCCTACTATAATATATTTCTGGTTTTCATCTTCTGTTTGCAGACTGGATGTTGCAGTGAAATCTTGCAAGGTACTCAGTAGCCGGTTCCACGGTCAGAATGCAGACAGCAAGCTGAAGGTCCTCCAGATAGAGCTGCTCTTGAAGGATAAGGAGCTAACACAAGCACAGGAGATACTAAATCAGTGTATCACAGGTAAAGAACAGACGAGTAGCTCTATCTGAAGAATCTTTAGATAGAGCTACTCATGAAGAATAAGGAGCTAATACAAGCACAGGAGATACTCAACCAATGTATCTCTGGTAAAAAGCAAATGAGTAGCTCTATCTGAAGGATCTTCAGATAGAGCTAATACAAGCTCAGGAGATACTCTGTGGAGCGTGGTAGCTCGGTTGGCTAGAGCGTGGAGCTGGCAATCCAGGGATTATATATTTGAGTCCGCGTTGCACCCTTGAGCAAGGTTCTCTATCCTGATTGCCCACAATGTGGGAAAGGTGATTTGTATGTTGCCATCCCCAGGTAATGACCCCCCCCCCTCCATTCACATTGGGGTAAGGGGTGACGCTACAGAGGCATCCCATTGATGCGAGGATTCGCAGATGATGAGAGGGATGTATTCAGGTATGCATGTTGTATGGGATCGGTACCTGTATCCAGCAAGTGAACCATGAAAAAGATCAACCAGTGTATCACTGTTGAAGAACAGATGACTAGTTGTATTTGAAAGATGAGTTACTCCTGCAGGATGAGGAACTAACACAAGCACAGGAGATAGTAACCAAAAATAATAGTGAGTAGTGACATTTATAGGGCACCTTTTCACAGAGAAACAAAGCCCTCAATCAATGTATCACAGGTGAAGAACAGATGTGTAGCTCTATCTGGAGATTCTTCAGATGGAGCTAAGCAAGCAAGAGAATAATGATGAGAAATAATACAGACCTACTGCCTTCATAGAGCTACCAATTTAGTCAATAACTGCCCTTAGGTGCTGCACAACATATTACCCCTGATTGATAGCGACTTGTCAAACCCGCACTATGTAGTATGCAACTCGCGCTGTTCCATCTCGCCAAGTACTATGTATCATGCACCAGTGCACATCATGTCCGTTGGGAGAACAGCGCCCACTATTATCAACAAATCCCCTCACAATGTTCTCAAGAAATCTGATGGCCGATGAGGCACCTGGAAAGCCAGTTGGTCGGGATTCAAACTTGCAACCCTCTGATAAGCTGTGTCGACTGAGCTGATCAGATCCCCAATGTGTACTTGTACCTTTATTAGGTTAAAGGTTATCTAAGATCCATGTTTTGTTGTTGTAAATTGAGGTCATTAGGTCTGTAGGCTTGGTTCCAACCAGAGAACCAGGAATGTACATAATGTGATCTGTGAGTTACTAGTTGGTATGATTGACCACATAGGTTCTGGATACTACATTTGAACTTGAGGAATTCCTTTCCTTAGGATAATGGAAGCAAGAACAAATCACTGCCTCAACTTGTTCCTCCGAATGATGAGTAAAAGATGGTATCTTGTGTTGGTAAACTTTTGTTTTGTTGTGGCGGTTTCGAAATTGAATCAAGGAATGGTTGTGTTCTTATCACTTTGGAGATGAATTAGCCAGTCAGTAGATCTCCTGGCTTGGGAGCCTTAGTGTGTATCAGTAATGTGTACAAAATCCTGTTTTGCAGGACATGCACACCAAGTTTCATTTTGGACTCGGGGTACTGTTGAAATTGGTATTATCTGTGGCAACTGTCTGACATATTTTTGTGATATGTTTGTTCTAACAGGCTCATCCACTGTGAACTTTGACCCCAGCAGTCTGAGGACATTACACTCATTGCTATGGGAACAGGCAGCAGTTGTATTTGAGGTGGGTGTGCTTCCATTTGAGAATAAATTGACCCACATTTGACACCTGTTGACGAACGAATTGGAGAAGATTCCAAATCTCACCAGAGAACCCTTCTGGCATATATAGATGAGCTGTAGATTCAACATCAACCTTGAAACATGAACCTCAGCAACATGACAATATTCAATATCTTAGAAATAAAATGAAATGGGATAAAGTGGTACATACATACTGTATGCCCAGGTCGGAATGGGGAAAAATAGTAGCCGAGCGGCAAGGCTTTGGGATCATGCTCCACCCAATATCATGGGGTCGAGTCTCCCCATTGTGATCAGGTGCTGAGATTAGCTGCTGCATGCCATCTTCCGCCAAGTGGGGTCGAAAGGATCAGAACAAGTTACTGCGACGGCCTGGACCAGGGTATATTCCTGGAGCGCTGCTAAACCTGTTCCCTGATAGAGGAGCTAAATATTGGGTGATAATAATAATATTTGGTGTTTATATCTAAGCGCTCTATGATATCTCTTCTTTACAGTGGTCTCAAAGCGCTTTACAGATAGTTCTGAAGAAATTCATATACCTGAGCAAGAACCATGCCATTAAGTGTTCTGTATGTTTTGTATGGAATTGAAAATTCAACACTGCTTTGTTTTGGTGTAACCTAGACTGCAGTCTGGTTATACACACTACATTGAGTGCTGTTAACAGTGTGAAAACTTCCTAATTTCAAGGTTTACTTTCGTAGGTTCCCTTCGTAGAATGGGGATTTCAACGCTGCCCTGCTCTGGTATAGTCCATCCTACAGTCAGTTCACATACTACAAGGTGTGCTTTTGACAGCGTATGCCCCCGACCTTTCAACATTCACATAGACGAAGGCTGGAAATCACTAATATTGTTGTATGTTTTCTTTGTAGAATGAAGATTTCAACGCTGCCCTGCTTTGGTATAACCTATCCTACAGTCTGTTCACACACTACATGGAGTTAGAGAGTCCTAACATTGCCCGGCTCCAGAGGAACAGAGCATCATGCTTCATCCACCTCAAACAGTATAACAAGGTTTGTCAGGGAGCCTAAAGATGTCAAATAATTACATACATACCTTGTTTGTGCCATCTGTTCAGATTATGTGTTGGCAAACTCTTTTATAAGGTCTGTTATAGAGCTTAGGTTTGTAAAATCATTTTAGGATAATTTCAAAATACATATTTACTGTGGTCAGCAGGCAGATCAAGAATATCTAGACAGAGAAGCTTTCAATGTAGCAAACACCTATAGAATCGATCTATAATTCAACAAGAGCCAGCAATGAATAAGCCTCAATATGTTCGTGCAGTGTGACATACTTTTGAATGTGCAATATTTCAGGTTTTAATCCTCCGGAATACTGAAGATTACTTTCCCCAGTGTCATTGTGACTATGGCTATTCTTGAACAGTTCCTGTCAGGGTGCTAATTATTGACAGATGAGAAATAAGAGTGCAACCAGGTGTTGTTCACCTGCTACCCAGGATTATTGCCGGGACTTCCAGGTCCTCGTATGAGCACTGGTGGTCTGTAATAACTATACTCAGATCCTTGTCGTACAGACCCTTTTGAAAAATGTGAGGTTGGTTCTCAAATTATATGAAATATCTCTGTCCTTCCAATAATTGTCTAATCTCCTTCCAAATGAGCGTAGGCTGGTTGAGGCAACACCATTCTCTGGCAAGCTTTTCCACGCACACAAAAGTTCTGATGGTAGTTCTCATTTCCTCTATTATTAGGCTGTCGCCCCAGTTTTAGAGTCATGAACATGTATTAAGAGAGAGTGATGTTGTATCATAAATTCCAGTGAGTATAGCTTGAAAATACTTTGCCAGGTAATATGCATTTGTTAGTAGAGAAGCCTCCTGAATCAGGTGCAACTTTCATAATTTTCGGGTACTCTTCAATAATGGGGATCAGATTATCTCAGTTGCTAGAGTGTTGAGCTCGTTATCTGAAGGTTGTGAGTTCAAATCCCAGCCGATGGCTTCTCTGTTGCCTCGTACCACCCAGGCGTTCTTGAGAACCTTATGAGGTGACTAGTATAATGGTAGAAAGTAGCATGTGCCATATTTGGCAGCCCTATTGGGATGTCCCCCAGGGGACACAATGATGTGATACACAGTGCCTGTGTGTGAGGACAAAACACACACCAATGTTCATCTTGATCAGTCCAGTCAGGCTGGACTTCGCCTGATTACAAGCTAAAAGTTCCGAAAATATCGAAATTTCACTTTTTCCTCATTTTTGACCAGAGATGACCCCCCTCGGGACAAAAATAGATAGCGTTCCTGTACACATTGTTAGAAACCAAAAGGTGCGAGATTGACAAGTGACTAATGATTAGGGGTCATATCTGTGAAGCGCTCTGAGCATGTCATCCAGGGGAGAAAGTGCTACATAAGAATGAGATAATATTATTATTATTAATAAAACTAAAACATGAGAAATCCAGAATCTTGTTCTTGTGTTTGTGTGTGGAGGATTGGATGGGGGTACCAAAGTGCTGCAGAACAAATCACACTCAATTTTGTTCTGCGATTCCTGGATTGTGTTTCTGGACAATAATACGAGTGTCTCTTATTTTCCCTCGCAGGCGGAGGAGGCTGTTCGTGACTGCATCAAACACGACTCGAGGAACCCTTACACTCACTTCCTCAGCTTCAGAGTGGCGCTATACAACAATAACTCTCTGCAAGGTGAGCTAAGAATGATCGCAAGCTTATTGGGTTGCTAATATTGAAGCATTGTTTGTGTCCATCTATAATGAAGTGGAGTCTCTGACACTTTACATACAAGAGCTCTTATGTTTGAATCTGTACCTGCACTTAAGAAGGGCCAGGTATTGGATTCCTGGGTCTGTTGTTATGCAGAGAACTGGGCAATTATACTGGGCTTCTTCAAGACATTTGCAATCCATTCTGTTGGTTGGCCCCAAGAAAATACTATCACTGGACTTCAATCTCCTGCCCTTCCTGTTTGGGAAGAATGGTCAGAATCCTGGAATTTACTGATCCTCCCACTTCCATCAAATTGATAGGATTATGAACTAACAGTCTCGGGAACAAGTTGGTTGAAATTGGTTTCACACCTGCCTCAATACTTTCTGAGCACTATACTCAAAATCGCCTCAGCATTCAAATAAAATAATGTGTAATCAGCAGTGCTGGAGGACTCGAGACCAGACTCTGACTTAAGCCTGGTCTTGTGTCCTTTTTTGGAGGACGCGGACTCAGGAGTTCAATGACTCATACTCGGACTCGACTCACATGGCTCGGTCCGAGTCCTTTCCATGTCCTTCAATATTTTTCATGCTATTCAAATAACAATAACAGCATCGAATTTGACCTGAATTAATTGCTCATTTTAGTCCTAGCATTCAGGTAACATTGAGATCACCACACTGAAACTAGATTCACCCATAAGATACTAGTCTCGCTTCTTCTTGTCATCCTATTCAATTTGTATTGCTCTCCAAAGTATATATCTGAAATGGTGAATGAAAGAAGTAGAACCTCTGGGCCTTTTTTCTTAGAGACTTGGCTCTCACAGACTGATCACTCATTTCACAATATGTTATTTGTTCAGGGACGCTTCGTTGGCATGAAACATTTCTGAGTACCTCAGTGATGTAGATGTGAGAATGGAAAATGGCTAATAAAATAGGGACTCTCGGACTCCGATTCCGTGGTTGAGGACTGAGACTTGGATGCCATGGACTCGGACTCGAATTGAGAGGACTTGACTAGAGCACTGATAATTAGGGGTATTACATTATCGTCCTAAAGTCGAGTCATTATCATTTCTTCAGGGGATGTTATGTGGTAAGTATCGAAAACCCTACTTTTTGCCATCAGTCTTCATAAACGTTATTTCTTTTCTGTTCCAGCAATTGATGCGATAAAGACACTGAGTGCATCCAGGTTTGAGAATGAGGCTGATTGCTCGATTGAGCCAGCTGATAGTGCTGTGAGCAGTCTTATCTCACTCGCTGCACAGCAAGCATTTGAGGTTAGTGATGACAACAGCTTAGAATTCTATAGCAGCCAAGCATTTGCTCTTCATAATTATAATCTTATTTGCCCATATAATTTGAAGCTCCCAAGCTGCCAAATGTTTACTAACCCCTCCTGGAAAGTGGATGCACATAGATAGATGCTTTCACCTCTGTCAGTTGTTAAATAGCAGTCCCTACTAGAGGATAAGACTTGGTTTTGCTGGTGTATATTCACAACCCAGCAAACTAATCATGAGTGCGTAGTCAACTACACCAGATGTTATGTATATGGATCACATTTTTGCCAAAAATAGTATAGTATAGTCAGAAAATGAAAAAAAACCACATACATGACTTTTGAGTTACAGAGACATCACAATCTGGCCAATTTCATTTTTCAATTGCATGGTGAAGTGATAGAGTTAGAGTATATAGAGGTGGTGACTGGTGCACCATCTAGTGTTGCCATTCTGTAGGAGCATTGAGAACAGGATTATTTATCAGTCATTTGGGCAGTCATGAGGCATCTAGCATCCTCCTATGTGTGTACCCATCTAATAGGTGGAAGTACAGCTTCCCACATGTTGCTCCCTCATCTGCAGTGTAACAACCATCACTCATTCATGGGAGTACATGGCTGAGACAAATCTTGCCTCATCCACCTACCGCTCCCATTTACCTGGTTAACTAGAGTAAGCCACCAGACCTGAGCCTGGCCCATCTCCATGACTCCCTGAGATATCCTTGGAGCTGCCACAACCAAAAACTATGTGGCTGCCCTGGAGGTGGCTCCCCACATGTTGCCTCTCATCTGCAGTGTGATAACCATCACTCATTCATGGGAGAACATGCCTGAGACAAATCTTGCCTCATCCACCTACCGCTCCCATTTACCTGGTTAACTAGAGTAAGCAACCAGACCTGAGCCTGGCCCATCCCTGTGACTCCCCAAGATATCCTTGGAGCTGCCACACCCAAAAACTATGTGGCTGCCCAGGAGGTGGCTCTAACCCACCTGGTCCATGCTGACAGAGTGTATGCCAAAAGCGCTGTTAGCATTTACAAATCAGGCAACTGACTCTCACCATCATCCTTGCTTCTCCATGGAGAACGTACTAGGTAAAGGGGAGGTTTGACATTTTGAGCCTCTTGTCAGATGAGCACTTTACTTGCCACTATTTAATTCCTTACATCCAACAGCAGACCAATCAGGAGGTAGCTGTCGAAGCTCTTGAGAAACTGGTAGAACACTCTGAAGATCACAAGCAGCTAATGACCACCTACAGGTAATATTCTTCAGTTGGTTTCATTTCCAAGCCTTCATAGCCAAGTGTATCGTGTTTGATTGGAAAATGATGTAGAAATACAGCTATAAGCCAGTTCATAGTTATTGATGTGCACACCCACTTCTTAGACAGATGAGTCTTCAAAGCAATATTCAAAAGTCTACACGGCCCTAGATTTATGTAGGACACATCAATGAAATATTGAGGAGTATACCCATGGTGGCCTAATTAGTCAAAGCATCCAACTTGTAATCCAGAGATTATTGGTGCTTCATCCTGATTGCTCACAATGTGAGGTAAGATGATTTGCAATGTTCAACGACCCCTACTCCATAGCAGTCACGCTACAGTGGCATTGCATTATTATGTGCCCTGGTGAGAGTGCAGTATCCAGGTATGCATCTCGCCTTGTCTGGGTTTGATTTCGTATCCGGCAAGCTAACCATCAACTAAAAAATGCAGTAGTTGCTGGAAGAAGAATTACATTAGCTTGCCAGGTGACTTGACCAAGTAATTGAGAGTTTTTTCAGTGAAATGTTGCTATCATACATGGCAGCTGGTGCCTCCCATATGTGCAGGCCACTCAGCTGTGATAATTACGGCTTAGCTAGGTTGAGTCCTTTCAGTCCGAGTCTGAGTCTCTGGTATCCGAGTCCAAGACCAAGCCCTCAAATAAGCTCCTGAGTCCGAGTCACAATGTCTGAATCAGAGTCCTTGAGTACCTATGCAAATATGATCTGTGCTATTTTTGGTGCAGTATGATAACCACAGTACATGGCTCAGGCTACTGAAAAAAACACAAATAGGCTCTTTCAAGGTTTCTGATTACAATAAATTCCCTTGCACAGAAGCAGTAAAAGACTGAAGGACCAAGTCCTTTGGGTTGAGTCGAGTTTAAGTCTTTGAACCCAGAGTCTGAGCCACGAGTCATTGGAATAAAGACTCAAGACCGGTGTTGAGTCCAATCTCAAGTCCTCCAGCACTGGTGATAGGTTCCTGGTGTGATCACTGGGGCAGTGACAGCTATCTAATGAGCAGCCCTGGCCCACCCATCTGGACACTCTTAACAGGTAGATCGAGGCAAATTGTGGAAAGAAGAATCCAAAGATAATACTTTGAAGTAGGTGTTGTATGCAGCCAATGTCCTACAAACTTCTGACCAATGATAATGAGAGACTTATCAAAGATGTTGAAGTCAGTGATTATAACCTAAATGCTGTAGACTCTACAGCATTGGCATCGGCAGAACAGGTCCTGCATGATGTTAAGGCTTCTTTCCAAACCAACATACAGTACCATGCACTACTTTGATATCTCTTATTTCAAGCCCTAGTAGTTTCATTCTGCTCGCTATCCATGGCAAGAAATCACAAATAGAGCCATGGTTCGAAATAAGTGGGAGCCTGGGCGCAATTTGCCCCCGATGGTGGTGGGGGTAGGGGGATGGAGAGGGGAGGGGATGATGA
>JAUOBX010519615.1:0-10103 GCA_032360705.1 Eupentacta quinquesemita
GCCATGCTACAAACTGCTCATCCATATGAGCGAGGAGTCCTGTGGCTTCAACAACACGCTCTCCAGTGTCATTCTCAGCAATGTCATGCAGCAACTGGTGAATTGCTTTCAGCTGTGCCTTGACGATGACACAGGCATCGGCTCTGCATGCCCATCGAGTGTCGCGGAGCCTCTTCAGCTCTCGCGCCTGTTCTCCAGGAAACAACTCTGCCTGTATCCGGAGCCACCTCTGATGGACAGTAGAGCTGGACACAAAGACGTGACGCTGTTGTAGCAAGGCGAAGAAGTTGGCAGCTTCTTTGACCGTCTTGCAGGCATCCAAGATCACGAGGTTCAGAGGATGTGCATAACAATGTACATATATGGGTATGGCCGAAGGAGCTACCTCTTGTACATGCGTTTTGCCACGCCTGATACAGCTCCACCCATGACAGCATCCCTATCATAAACAAGTTCACCCTATAGTCCAGTCCATAGCCACTAATGAAGCTAAAGGCGTCATTGCTTAGGGACTGGGAATCAAGGCCATCAGCATTCTTGAAGCACAAGAAGCTTTCTGTGATTTTCCCCTGGTAGTAGTACCACACGACGAGTGCGAGTTGCTCAACCTTCCGGACATCTTTGGTTTTGTCTACCAGGATCGAGAAGTGCTCGGGAGCATGAACCTCCGAACCATCTTTGAGCGAGTTATGTACACACGTACAGGAGTGACACGTACACGATTAATGTGGGCCTTGGCCGCAGAAATGTCAGCTGGCAAACTGAAACTGCTAACATGATGCTCTCCTCAGTTGCGGATTTTTTCTTTCTGCACTTTTTTCTTCTTCGACACTTCTTTTTTACACTCAAAATCTCAAGTGGGGGGGCGGGGAGGCTAGCATTGCTATGTCAGAGTATGTAATTTTGTGTTACTAGAAAGATATTGACAGTCCTCGGTGATGCCACGCTTGCTGGGTCCTGGGGAATTCCGCTGTTCAGTGGAGGTAGTTGGTAGCCTTCCAACTCTAATGTTATTGTTGTTACGTCTGGGTATGTAACTGTGTGTTACCAGAAAAATATCAGTTCTTGATGATGCCACGCTCTGTCTGACGTGGGCATTGTCCCGTCGGGGTAGGTAACTGTGTGGTGTTCTTTCCTACATAGGCTACCACTCCAAGTTTGAGATGTTTTACCACTGCCTGGATTTTTATCAGCACCCTAGTGGTAACCATCGGACGTTGATGTCTCTGTAATTCTGTGTCGTCTAGGCACCCTGCAGCTGATGATTGGCTGAGGGCACTGGGGTGGCTGGTGAACTCTATGGTAGAGAAGGGTATCTTCCAGGCATTCCCTTTAATGGTTGCAGTGGGTCTGCCATCGCTGGTCCAGCGGCTATAACTCTCCTAGGTTATATGTCAGCATATTCATGTTGGATGTTCTCCAGTAGGTATGAACTCATCCACCTTGGGGCTGGCATGTATCAGTGAATGATGGTCCTGACAAAAATAGTCCCATCTGGTCTGACAACAGTGTCTGATGATCCTGAATGGATGGGTATCATGGGTGACAAGTAAAGAGGTTCGCTGTGGTCTGTATTCGTGTAGTTGGACAGGTGGTGGGACAGGGTATTAGTTGTTATAGCCCTCTGGTTCTGAAGTGACTGTCATTCCGCTGGACGAACTGTTGCGACCTGGCCAATACACCAAGCCGAGTCCATGCTGCTTCACCAGTTCAATAGTCGAGGACAGTCCATTGCACTCCTCCTTGATCTCTCCCAGGCCACTGACTCAAATGTGTTGCTTGGTAACCTGTAACAGTTCTGAAAGTGTAGTAGCTAATTGAACAGTATTGATAGTGTAGGGAGCAATTGCGCGGGAACCGACGTCACTTCAAATGTGAGGGTATTGCATTCTGCACAAATTGACGGGTCAACAGCCCTGTTTGGAGTCGCAACTGAATTTTTACAGTACCAAAATTGATGTTTTTGAGGCCGATTTTTTTTGTCTCTTTTCGATCGTTGCTTTGAACCAAATAAGGATATAGACCCAGTGCTCCGGAAATAACTTCTTTGAAGTGTTATTAGCTTCAGGGAAAGTAGGACAGGCTTGGGTGAATTTATTTTTTATTTTTTATACATCGAAAGTAGGTCAAATAGGACAGATTTTGGGTCGAATTTTGAATGTAAACAAACACTTCGATATAAAAAAAATGTGCTCCATGTAAACCCCCAAATGTATTATGCTTATCCGAAGGATACACCATTTTCTTCCTACGTCAGAAAATTAATTTCTTTTTCTATATCTCCCACTAGGTATAACAAAAATATTTAGAAAATACGGAAAACGAAATGATTTGAATATACTGGTGTTGGTCTAGCACATACACCGACTGCTAAAGGGCGGGGTGTTAGCGATGTGAATGCTCGACCAAGAATGAGCATAGAGCCGCTCTCTATGCGAGGGGGGTGTTACGTAACCAGTTTAATGAGCTGTGCTAGTGTCTGATAACGTAAAGAAATTTCACTTCTATTCTACATGAGGGTATTTTTAAGGTAGTGGGGGGGGAGTTTTTTTCTTTGAAGTTGAGCTGTCAATATGCGGTGCGCACCACGTTCTGTACACAAAGGGGTTTTAAGCGTATGATGGTCATAATCGCAAGTGATATTAACAGTCTGCTCTGATTCCTTCAATAACCATTTGACCCTCCTCCTCTCATAAGAGGAACAATACCATATAATCGGTGCATTCTGCAACCATATGTTAATTTTCAGATCTGGTCACATTGCTGTAAACTACTGACAAGTTAATATACATATATTTATTGTTGGACAAATAGAAACCATGGCATGCAATGGTTGTACTGTTTGTTGAATCATTTGCCTATGTTCAATTGTGGCGTTTTGACATCCTACTAAGAGTGTTATTCTTGAATTATCATTTCATTACTACTATCACATTGCTGTAAACCACTGGCAGATTTGTATAATGGTATATTTTGAAACAAATTGGAACCATGGCTACCATGCATGTAATGGTAGTCCTATAATGTTGATTATTTTCCAAATTTATTCTCAAATTGATTCATTCAGGTGCGATGGTAACTTCTGGAGGGGGTATGAGGAGGGGGGCACTACTGTTTCCTGATAGGGACTGTGGTGTAGAGTGGCACTCTCTCAGCATTTTCCCAAAGAAAGATGGGAGCTTGTGCCTCCCTGATTATATGTGCAATCTGATAAATTGTGGTTGCTAATGTTTAAAAACAATCATCAATACATGTGCATATTCTCAACAATGAATAACAACCCTTGATTGTAATGATTCTATTTATAACATTCGTGATCATTTTTGGCCGAGGTAAAGATTCACGCCACCATCTTTGTGAACAGTACAATAAGAGAAGGTTGGTCATTGGCAAGTGAATGTACTAAGAAGTGTTTTTCCATATTACATATGCTTGTGATGTATTTACATTATTTGTTGGATGTTTTATTTGTTACAATATGTTTTGTTTGTATTCATAATAAATTATGAAAGATATAAATTATTCCTTATGATTTTTTCCCATCCTGTGTTTCTTGAATCAATAGACAATTAAACATCACGGTTAGGATTCCATCATAATCATTTCTGAAAACAGACAGCAGTACCAGCATCTGAATTGGACAGTGGTGGTTTTTCGAATGATAACAGTTCAGGATGCCACTGAAGGCTCCAGCAACCCTGGCCGTGTTGAGGCTGGGATTGAGCATCCCTGCGTGATAACTCGCCTCCTCTCTTTGACTAGTGCTCAGATGAGGCAGGGGTGTGGTGTATTAATCACCACCCTGTCTCCGGGACTGCCATATCGTGACCAGTTAGCACCAAGATCAGACCACTTTCTCAGATCCTGTTCAATCTCGTTCAAACTGTGTACCGGTGTACTGATGAGAATTAGAATTCCCCTGCTATTTCCAACTCCGCTGCACGTGGGCAGAACCTTGATGCGGAAGACCTCGCCAAATCGTGAAACAGTCACCTCTGGGAAAACACCCCATGAGTGACCGGATCGAACCTGTCAAGAGAGGTCAAAGTCTGGCCACCAGTAACTAGTGAAAGGAAAGGAGCAGAGACGTCATACTTGGCATGGAAGTTACAGTGATTGAGTCAAGTCCAGCCAATCTGGGACCGAGTCCTTATAAAAACTTGGCATTCCTTCCAAAACGTACGCTATCAGATTTTGTGGATGTGTTTGTATGATCCTACATGGCTTAAGCCATTCAAAAACACGAATAGGCTCTTTCAAGGTGCTGGATGCATCATCGATGTTAGCATGTTCAATACAATACTTCTGTGGTGTCGTGAGTGAAATAACCAAGGTCCAAGCCTAGTCCTCTAAAATCGGTACCGAGACCGGTCTCGAGTCCTCCATCGCTGTAGTCAAGTTATATGGAGTACTACATAATTTAGGGTCTGGTCCAAGATTATCTTGGATCAACAGAGGTTAAAAGTCTGCAAACCTTGTAAAACGAGCAAAGTACAGCCACCTCAGGGAAAAACACCCCATGATCGAACCTGTCAAGGAAGGTCAGAGTCAGAAAACCTTGTAACTACTGAATGGAAAGGTTCAGAGACTTCCTAATTGACTTGTAAGTTGGCCATATAAAGTAGTACATGCTTCCGAGTCTGGTCTAAGATTATCTGGGATCAATGGAGGTCGGAGTCTGAGAACCTTGTAAACACGACAAATAGTGAACGAAAAGATGCAGTGACCTAATACTTGGTATGAAGGTTGGCCATATAGACTTACATGATTCCTATTGATGTGGGTTTGTCCCAAGGTCATCTGGGGTCAAAGTCCGAAAACTAACTAGTGAACGAAACGGTGCAGTGACTTTATACCTGGCATGTAGGTTTGTCATGTGGATGGAGTAAATGATCCCGATTGTTTTGGGGTTCAGTGCGAGGTCAACAGACCTTGTAAACACAATAACTAGTTGATGAAATGGTGCATAGATAGACCTAATACTCGTTTTGGGGTCTGATCCAAGGTCATCTGTGATCAACAGGGGTCCAAATTTGAAAACC
Organism: Eupentacta quinquesemita; assembly: GCA_032360705.1. Taxonomy (NCBI): domain Eukaryota; kingdom Metazoa; phylum Echinodermata; class Holothuroidea; order Dendrochirotida; family Sclerodactylidae; genus Eupentacta; species Eupentacta quinquesemita. The sequence continues at coordinate 5,043 of JAUOBX010519615.1, forward strand.
ATGTGAACCTCGCCATTACCATTGGTCCAAGGTCCTTGTAAGTGTTGGAAACTTTTACGTGGTTGCGAAAGTGCTACAGGAAGCCACTGATAATTCTGGCCGTGTTGATTATGCAGGAGCGTCCCTACATGATAACTTCTCTTTTTGACTAGTGCTCGGATGAGGCAGGGGTTTAGTGTAATCACCAACCTGCCTCCTGTCATTCCTGTCACCATCTGAGAGACGACCATTGAACCTGAACACTTCTCGGATCCCAGAGGAGCCAAAGTTTTCTGTGTTCTTCAAAGGGCAACCCGAGAAAAATGCCCAGTGTTGCTGCTTTAAGCCAATCGTTACTGATATCGCTCGGCCACTCTTGCATGTTATATAGGCACTCAATATCATCGCCCCCTTCTCCACGCTACAGGGTGACCAGTCAATCAAAATACTGTGGCATGTTGGGAATTTGTCACAAATGCCAGTGTCGTGGGGGAAGTGACCTATTCACAAGGGCTATCTCCAAACTATTGGGGTAGTATGCTACAAGTGGTTGTTGATCCATGCCCAGTGACTCGATTAAAATACTGTGGCAATTTGTCACAAATGCCAGGGGTAGTGACCTATGCGCAGGAGCTATTCCAAACTAGCATTTTGCAGTAGTATGTTGCTATTCTGGAAACCTTGTATGTGGTCCTTTGACTAGTACCATGCAGTATCCTTGATATGCATGCTGTGAATGACAGCAGATAAGAAGTTGATCATGTCACAGAATGTCGGAGACATGAATAAATAATTCTCAATGAAAATAATGGGACACTACAGTCCCGTGGTACAACTAAAACTACACCCCCTCCAATATTGTGCCCAACAAACTCGTTGTCAAATACCAACATTAAATGGGGTATTCCATGTATTTTTGGTGAGGATTGCAGACCCTAAACATGATTTCCCGAGTCTTTTCAATTAGTGTGTCTGACATCCTGTGCCATTGAGGAAGCAGTCATCATGTTCCTCCACATGGTCATCCTGTTTACTCATAACTTCTGACTGCACATCCGATCAGCTTTAAGTGCATTTTAGATTGCCACTAGTCAAGAAGACATGTTACCAATGAATCACTGATGCGAAACTATCGTTCAGAGAAAGATGTCAGGTGCCGTTCGGGGCACAGTGAGAAGATGATGGCACCCTCGGTTGACCTGGTATGATAACATCAGATCCTCCCTCAACTGGGCTCACCATGGAGGAAGCAAAACACCATGCTCTTTTCCGGCGTCGTCTGCAGATACTTGCTCACCAACCAGATCCACCTCGTCGGTCATCTCGCATTGCTTCGAGACAGCATCCACAAACTCTTCAGTCTTTGACGATTCACGACTACTAGTCAAGACAGGGATTTGAACTACCCCACCCCAGATTTGTACCAAATGATTATTACCCAAATTAGAGAGCTGGATCCAGGATTATTGTGCATATTCTTACAAATTGACTCTTAAAATGACCCTTCCTTCACTCTCGTAATTCTGACCAAGCAAGACCCATTCGAGCTGAATGTATGAGTCGCAGCAAATGAAGACAATCACAATCGGTTACACTGTCACCAGTAGTTTTATTAGTTCCATGGTTGCATGCAATATATTTCATAAAAATATTCTCTGTAATTTTCTCCAAATCTATGCATACATGATTACTATGATAATAACCCCAAAAATTGCCCCAAATATGAATATTTACTGACTTAAATAGTACTTGTGTGTGGCAGTTTCACAATGAGCAGCAGCGGAGCTTGCTGGCTGAGTTATCATTCAAATTCTTCCTAGAATGCTACAAATTGTGACCTGGACAATTTTCAATGAACAATCAGCGCAACGCCCATAAAATTACTGGACTCACAGACCACACCCCCCTGCCTGAGTGCAGTTCAATGGATGAGCAGAACATGACAATACGATCCCATTTGATTATTTTTTTTAAGAATTTAGGAGACCAGAGAAAATGAGGTTATAACAATGATTATGACATCACACGGGGAACGAAAAGGCCCGCTCACTCAATGCAAAGTTTACTTTTTTCAAAGCGTTCCAACATGCTATATATTGTGACCTAGTTTGAAAGTTATCATAACCAGTTTGGGTTGCATTGAGCACTATTGCACTCCCTGCACACCAGATTGCTACTACAATAAATAAATATACAAGTAAGTTCTAAGCCTGAACCAACCAAATAAATAAATACTTGAAATCAGCACCAAACAAAATCATCTCCCACACAAAAGGCACATAACTGCATCCACCCATTGCTTCCAATCACTCCCAACCTGATCCCTGAAGACTAACCGTAACGCTATAGTCACCTTGCAGGGTAGGAATTAATTTTTTCAGCACAGGGGCTCTCTTTGAAATACTTACATAAGAAAAAGCTCTCGTGAACGAGAAGAATGATGCTTCCTTGCAGTGCAGGGGGCTCGTTTGGATTTCGGAGCACCGCAAAGTGATTACAATTTGCTCAAAAGATATCAGGAAGCATATATTCCGAATGAATTTTTGATACATTTTCTGCCAATTTCAAACAGAAATGAGATACCTCCTAATATTTCACTGCTGCTTTTGGAGGGATGGGGTGATTTAACTGATTTTCCTCCTATATCAATTATTTTTTTCGCCTCTCCAATATTTTTGATAGGGCATTTTTCAGTTTTCAGAGGGCTGATCCGCCCTCACTTCCTGACCTGTCACCTTGCTTGTATTCTCTACAAATGGGTCAATTATAATTCAACAAATAAGTTTCAATACATCTGAGAGTATCAGTACAATCACCAACCGATTCATGCTAGAATAAATAGGAGAACAACTAGATATTACCATTTTGAATTGCTGTTGATATTTTTTTGGGCATCCACTCTTGGGAAGGGTAGAGAGGTAGTTTCTCCCTTCAATAGACTAGATGGCTCTCTTCACATATCCTGCGATTGGTCAAGCGTGACACACAAGACCATGCTGACCTAGGTTAAGTGTTCATACCCTCAGTTGTGACCAGAGCGGATGCACCAAATTGTCAATACCAAATAAAGTGGTGAGGATCTTTCATCATGAATTGTGTACTATAATAAAATAGTTGTTCATGTTAAAAAGTGTTTATAAAGTTTAAAATATAATGAAGCTATAATAGTTTCAACCAATACTTGAGGGATAACTTCTTGCCCTCAGGCTCATGGTTATATTGAAACTAATAATTTGTTTCTAATTATTATTTCTGACTTATGATAGGAGGGGTGCGTCTAATATTGTGCAAGGTGTATGACGGTAACATCATAAAAACAGATGCATTTAGTAATTGAACCCTTCATCTAGAATATAGTGGCAAGAGTCTAGCAAGGAAACAACATCTTTCATATCACAATTATCCTAATTTTCCCTGCATAATTATAAGCTACACCTAGTATACTTCTTTCATTCAGCACTCTTACAAAGCTGAACAGTCTCAAGACCATCACAGGCAATACGCTATCAATGAATGAGTCAATAATTTTGTCACGGTATACCTCGAAGTAGAAAGTTCTAAAAACCTGATTCCCACTCTACCTGCATTATCCCTAGATCAGAAATATTTCACAACTGCAGGATTGAGACCACCAGTCCCCATTTAATAGAACAGGAAAAACTAGGTGTAACAGTCCAAACCACATGTTCATACGAGTTCAGTCACAGAGTTACATGCCTCTCAAGTTTGTGCCACGGTGATTGTGCGATACAGAAAGCATCCCAGCATGCAATATTTATTGTGTTCATTGTACAACTCTTCAAATATTCTTCGTTTTCTTCTGAAATTTACACATTATTTCAGTGAGAGAAACAAAATGAAACTTTGGTGTACTGTTGTGACCCGGGCAGGAATTAATTTTTTCCTCACGGGGGCTCTTTTGAAATATCTTCAACAAAAAAAACTTGTGAACTAGGCAATGGGTCTTTTTTTCAATGCACGGGGCCCTCTTGGATTCCAAATCACTGTGAGGTGATTACAAGTTGGTCAGAATGTATCAGGAGGCATATATTTTCACTCATATTTGAATGAATTTCAATACATTTCTGGCAAATTTTAGGCCAAGAAAGGGAATTCCCCCCTGCTTCCAGGGGGATGGGGCAATTTTCTTCCTGCATCAGTGTTTTTTTTCGCCCCCGTGATATTTTTGATGGGGCTATTTTCAGTTTTCAGGGGGCTAATCGCCCCCAGCCCTGGCCCCTGCAACAATGAAAACGATAGAATACCACAAGAAGTCCTCTATGTGGTCCAGGTGTGACAACACATGTTATTGTGAAATCCGTACTTTTTTCTTGGGATAATGGACCAAATTATGAAGGTAGGTAACTCTGCACAGGAACATTGTATGGGGATGAGGTTTTTTCCCATGAATGTAGTTTTCCATTGTCTACAATATTACCTATGTGATAGTCAATCGTGGAGTTGTCCTCCAAAAGTGATATAACAATCCGAGTAACTGACTAGGATCACATCAGTAACTATTGCAAGCACTAGTTGAATTGTCTTCGGAGTCTCCAACATGCTAAACCCACATCGACTAAACCACCCAGAATTTTTTCTTTACATCAAAGATGGATGTCAGCACCAACTACACACATCATTGTTGGAATGTAAAGTTATACATGTGACCCTGTAATAAATAAGCCCCTGCAAAGCATCATTTGACAGGAACAGGAAAGTGCAACAGTCTTTGGTTCTCTAGAATACCCTGGTCGCCTGTGACAGTGGAGTGTCCGTGTAGTGGGTCAGGCAAACTGAAAACACTCGTCGGAGGAATTTATATTTGAATGGATATTGAGTGGCCGACCAACTGCACTAACTCTAGCCCCTCATACAAAGACTGCACTAGGAGCGTCCCATAGCTCTTGGTTCCCAGTTATACCCTGGCCATCTATGTACTGCCCACAGTGCAGTGGTAGGGTGTAGTGGGTCAGGGTGAACTGAGAGCACTGCTTTTCCCAGATCCTATTGAGTGGCTGATCCCGGGGGGGGGGGGGGGGGGGGGGGGGGGGGGGGGGGGGGGGGGGGGGGGGGGGCGGGGGG
>JAUOBX010519726.1:0-16278 GCA_032360705.1 Eupentacta quinquesemita
TTTTCGTTCTTTAGGTTTGTAAAGCGCTTAGAGGCTTTTGCATTAGGCGCTCTATCAAGTCCTCATTATTATTATATCTGCATTTAAATCTGAAACAGAAGAACATACATTTTCAAGTGGGAAACAGCTCAGATCAGAACGGGACGGAGAATACGACAAATATATGATGGATTAAAATCAATTATCTTACTGTCCAAGAAAACTGTAGAATATATGCAAGATATTGCAGGGAAACCGTGGTGAAATGTTGTTCTACCACTCTAACGATTGGGAGATTTATCACTGGCATTCGTCTTAGAATTGTCAAAATACACATCCCAATTCTCAATTTACGTATGATCGATATTTGCCATGGTTGACATGCTGATGTTGTATATTGTTGACAATGAGTCAGCTTGAGAAGCGGACTGTTGGGGTCAGTTTTCGCTAGTAGGCCTAGGCCCTTATACTAGCCTACGTTTAGGCTTCTAGGCCAAACCCATCATCCTGCCTATTGTCGGTAACTTGGTGTGACACCATAACGTAAAATTGTACCACAGCAACAGACTCCATAGCGCACAGGCCTGCGAACATCATACAGTGCATAACTAAACGTTAACGTTAGGTTAGGCTACGTTTGGCTCCGGTTGGGCCTAGCCAGTTTATTTTCCTATCCAAAAATGATTCTAATCTTACGAATACGACCATGAAATATCCTAGGCATCCAAAGCATTGGCAGGAGAGAGTCTTCGCAGTCACCGAGCGCGTCGGGTTAACGCTTTGCTGCGGCGACTGGACAGGTTGGCTTGTAAATCCTGGCTACAATAACCACAGCCCCTCGTCGGAACTGACAGGAGTTGGAGTATCATGCGATCGGGTGCATTATGTCTTGCAACCTCCTCTCGTGATGATGTTTATATCGCTGAACTGTGGGAAACCGGCATAGCTCATGTGGCAAATGAACAGGATACGAAGGTCAGCTAGACACGCGTCTGCCTGGCCATGTACCGCTGAACACAGCCTAGTATCTCCGGAGTTGTGCGGTTACGCGGTGGCATGGCATGAATACGCTCGGAGCTTCATACACGTGGCTATCGGGGGGAGACGGCAGGCCCGCGAGACACTGGATCAATTTATTAGCAGCCGTAATGATACCTGCTGCGGACCGGTGGGCCGGTAGTCGCTAGGTGTGGAATGCTTGGACCGGGAACGAGACGATTTCGGGCTCCGATGAGGACCACGCCTACCACTTCCGCCATGCATCGAGGTACTTCTTCGAGGTCGAGTCGACTTTCGCCGAGAGTGGAAGCCTCGGCATATCCACTTCAGTCAAAGGTCGAAGTGTTTGGTCGATGCATTGGGCAGATGTCACCTCCTATGACTCTGAAAGGAGACAATATGTTCGGGGACAATAAAATAATTCGTACCGTAATGTACGAAAATGTATCTATATATGGAACAAAATAAAAACAATGGTGGCATCTGCATGACGATGCGATGGGAACAGGATATATCACGATACCACGAAACAGATGGGGAGAGGCGCTCGAATCACGGGAGCCACTTTCACCCGTGATTCGGGGAGGGTGGGCGGTATGATAGAGCTGTGGAAGCTTGACTAAGAATGAGCATAGGGCCACTTGCTATGCGGGAGCAGACGGGAGGTGTAACCAGCTCAATGAGCTGTTTATTGTTCATTGTCTATTATTAATAGTATTATCATCACACTGGTTCTTATAGAGGGATAATCCCGGAGCTGAATGCGCTGAACAAAAGCGACGGAATAGCACAATTATCAACCATGAACTTACTTGAAGAAACGGGTTTCCAACGAAGACCTGAAGGTATGAGCCGAACACACTCGCCGGATGCTTGACGGCAATCTGTTCTATGATTCATGTGCGATGTGAGTGACTCGGTCGTGTTCCCGATCCTCTTTCTCGACCGAAGTGAGCGACGCGGTTGGTAGAGAGGGATGAGATCCTGCAGGTATGGATCGGCCAACTGGTGGGAGCACTAGTAGACATGAGTCAGTATACGGAACTGGACCCTGTATTTACATGGGATCCAATGCAGACCTACCAGAACGGGTTATATGTGATCTCGAAGACTCACCCTATCGATGATATGAACAGCTATATGTTGGACCACTTAAAGCCTCCGAATTGGATTTGCTTGGGGCTCCCGTCAGTAAGCTACGGCAGTGTTCATTTCGTGGGTCTGCACTGTCCCAAACTGTATATATATAATTCATGTCACAAAGCGACATGCACATATTCTCAATTCTGGCGAAATTGCAACATGGCGAAAGGCTGCCATCAGCATGTGGTGCCAATATTCGTTGTGAAAACTGGTCCAGCATGTCTAGTCTTGGAGCACAAAATGTAATTACCACTAATTGTCACTAAAGAAAATCCTTCATCTCCTCTCCCGCTTTCTCTTGGATTTAGTATCAGCGATCAAACTGTGTTCGCCTTGAACAGTTCTTCAATAGAGCAAATAGCTATATATTGTCGTTGCTATGTGCTGTCAGGTATAATAATGTAATTAGTGACTTCTGCTGTTAATGAATAGATTCTCGCTACCCGAAGTCGATGACTGTTCCTGTCCAGACGAATTTTCATCTTCAGCACAAGTATAACCTCAAGCAGTCGATTGTTCACGATTAAAATCCATTTCACAAAATACTTTACCCTTCTGCTGAAAAAAATGGAGGCCCTTAATTTAGGTAATTCGTTAAGTACGTTATCAGATATATCATCCATTGATCTTGTTATTTGCGAGTTCGGTGGCAGGTTTTCGCTGATATAAACTTGTTCCAACAATTGTTGCGCACTCAATTAGCTGGCTGTTCTGTATACCATCAATTGTTCTCTGTTCATAGGGGTCAGTGTACCGTAGTGTGCTCGAGTCACGCTCCAACAGAGTGTAAGAACTGTTGACTGTTTCCGTACTCATATTCCCCGTTTTGTTTTAGATTCAGTGGGGATGTAGGTCTAAGTCTTATAGGGAAGAAAATTGGGTGGATAAACTTATTATTGTATCCCAGTGCGTATCCGCCCGTTTCAGCTATCAACGAAATTTGGAAATCCAATTCAATGAAATTGTCAATTCCCAGCTTCCCACCAGGGAGGCTGCTGTTTTAATTATTCCCGGTTGACCGGGCCATGCCGAAGAACGGTATATGATGTCTCTTCTTTGATTCGTCAGATCCCGCTCAGAGCGAGAGAAGTAAGAACAGGCGATATGAAGAGGGTTACAAAATTATGAAATAACATAATTTCCAACTAGTTATGGCAGTTTAAAAATACCTCGTAACGATTAGTCGATGTGTGAAATGTTGGCTTATCCCGAACAACCGCGGCTTAGCCGCTGTGAGCATACACATTGATAATCATGGAATGGAATGACTCCGCATATCGTATTTTGCTGAATATTTAGCTCGGAAATAGACTTGGCGGAATCCAGTGTATCGACTTGTTGTCGCAAGTAGGAATCTCCTGGCTGCAATTCATTTCTCGAATCCACCTCTTCTGGTTTGTGTTCCCAGAGGCTCGCCTTCTGGAGAACGTGATGTCCGTTAGTTAGGCAAGAAAATACATAATGTCATGATCTGCTGATCCGTGGAACGCGAGTATTCAGCGAAGGATCGTCATCATGGTATAATAACGCAAAATTATATTTTATCCTTATTATTAGTAACGGGTTGGAGGTTGGAAACAACCATCTACATTTCGAGATCCCTTGCGTGCCGAGACGCATTTTTGATTTCATATCCACCGGTTCAGAGAGCAGCTTAGTGTTCATCAACGTAACCCTGGCTACTAGTTGTTCATGTTGATTGTGAATGGCTATTCGGACTACTGCTCAGCGGATATCGAGGCAATGGTGAAGGTAACTATAACTAAACGCTCAAGTGGCCGCCATTTACGCCCTCGATCGTTCGATGGACTATCTGTAAACTCCATCATCAGATCGATTTATCATACCCTTGAGCTTCAGGATTGCCGATCCGACGACGGATTTCACATTTTTCGGAGGTATGGGCGCGCGCGTTCAATCCAGTAATTTGAGAGGGATTTTACCACTCAAACTCGAGTTATGTACTAATAGCGGTATTGTATTTGCGCCGAGGGTATGGCTGACATTTGCAGTGATCGCAGTGATCTGTAGTGATTCGACTTCTTCTTTGAGTTTCCGATGTACCTAACTGCCAATTTGAGTTATCACTTCAAGCACCGTGGCGAACGCTGCAGGTCGGTTATCCGTTAAAATTAGTGGAATAACCTTCATGTAGATGATGTTCTATATACAACATATATACAATAAGATAAGAATCCGATTTCGAGCAGTGGTGTACGGTGACTCGGTGAGCAACAGGACGCCGAGTACGACAAAAGCCAGATGAATTGAAAACAATTCTCTGACCATCCCAGATTACTGTCAAAAAAGTTTAAGACTGAGATTCTCGTTAAAACTGTCAAAATACATAGTTTTATTACCCAAAATACATGATTGCGAACATAATCACTGGAAATATCACAACAATACTGTTGAAATAGTGTTACTCAATCTGAAAAAAGTTGGAGAACTGCATTTCAGCAGTATGAATCCCATTATTCAATCTCGGGAAAATACTGTATTCTGAGTACTCATTATCGAGCCTCCAGTTAGCAATATGCGGTGATTTAAAGTACAGTTGGAGTTGTACTGATATGTGAAGCCATTTACCCGATAACTGCCGCAAGTTCGCAGTGGTGCCGGTACATTGAGTAGAAGTAGTGACAGTCGTGAGACTGACAATGATAGACTTTTAATTAGGTGTCAGCATATCTGTTCTCTTTTCAAAAATTCGAAGTGAGCCACGACGTCTTACATGTACTTTGTAATCCACGCAGTTTAGCTGAGAAAAGCGAAAGACCTGGGATTTGTAGTTATCACCTGAAAATCCGCTACGTGATATGTGTTTGTAGTCGACTCTGTTCAGCAGAAAGGTAGATGCCATTCAGACTATTTCCATCCACCGTATCACAATCCTGCCAAGCATTTGCGTGGTAATCTGCGCGAGGATTACAAGACACAAGTTACTTACCGGAAGGATGTTAGCAGGTTGTTAAAATTAGCGCTTCAAAGTGCCTGGCCGTTTTGGTGCCTGGATATTGCAAACCGATCTTCCTGATCTTGGAGTATCGAACACAAACATTCACGAGGTTGTGTTTTCCTCGAGTGCCCTTTATAGAGATTGTTTCGTTATCCTTTGAACAAATATATTTTATCGATTATTTATATGGATATATCTATCTGAGTCGTAGGCCTATATGTTTTTTTCAGTAAGTGCAGAAATCTGAAACTTTTGAACAATGCACGTAGCTGTGAGCTGTGTCGTCATTTAAGCCTCATTTACTACTGACTGAAACTCAGCTCCAGATTCCAGTTGAATCATATTTTCACTGAGTAGGCCTATGTGGTATTTATCCATCGTCATCAGGCGCCAATATTCGTTGGAGTGATCTAGCATGTCTAGTCCAGCAGCACAGGTTGTCATTTGCGTCACCAAATAATTTGTTCTCCATCTATTTCTGCCATTACTGTATTGGATTTGCGATATCTCTTCTCTCGTTTCATCTTGATTTTATTGTCATAAATGCAGCATCTGTCTCCTTGATCAGTCTGTAAATAGAGAGAATAGCTACATGTTTCTATGAACTGCCAGGACAATAACGTCATTTGTGACGTTAATTAATAGATTAGCGGTACCTGGAGTTGATTAATGCCCCTGTCTGTCCTGAATGATTTTCATCTTTAGCACGAACATCACCCCAAGGTGACGATTGTTCACGTTCAAAATCCAATTAATAAAGTACTCTAGACTACTCTTTTGCCGGAAGGATCGAGGTACCTAATCAACGTGCACGTTGTTGGAACATTCATTGATCTTGTTGTTTGAGATCGTGGTGGCAGCCTTTCGCTTGATTAGACTCGTTCCCACGATTGTGGCGCCCGCCTGTGTTTCCACATTATCTGCTCGCTTTGTGTATTATTAATGAAAAAACAGTTGCAATACCTGGTCACGTTCCTGTCACTGAACAACCCTTAGGAATAACAGTGGGCTACATACACAGTCATAAGAGAGCTGGTGGTCTTCGAATCACACCCCGTCAGTCGGCTGCTATTCCAATTTGCATAAGGACTTGAGGACTCGGACTCGGAAGCAAAGGACTCGGTCTCGGACTCGGACTCGGATGTCAAGGACTCGGACTCGGACTCGGACTCGGATTGAGAGGACTCGACTACTGATACTCAAGTTGATAAACTTCGGGAAATTGAATTATAACATAATTAATCCCATCATTTCCGTGTCTTTCGAAATTGGCATATGTATTAACTGATCCAGCCTTTTAATATCAAAATTCCACATTTAACAATGGCGTTATTTGTGTATTTTGCGGTTTGGCTAGAGGCTAAAGCTTAGGGATTTTTCTATAGATGACTTTCAGACTATTTCCACCCACTGCATCTTGCAGCGCATTAGCGTGGCAATCCTAAATTACACAATAGCGAGTTGCTGGAATTACTTATTAGCGCGTCGAGGTGCCTGGCTTTTTGGTGCCTGGGTATTGTGAACCGAACCGTGAGGTATCAAACAGAAACGACATGTGGTCGTATCTGATGAACTACCGAAGGGATGGAGTATAGCGCGTCAAAGTGCCAGGCCTTCTTGGTTCCTGCATATTGTGAACTGATATTGTAATTCCAGGAGTAGCAAACAGGAACATTCATGAGTTAAATTTCCGCTTGGGTATTACTGACATACTGAGTATTTTCATGAAGTGCATCTTGTAAAAATAATCCCGTTATTTTTTTCAAACAAGAGCACATGGGGAAGGGCAAACTCATAATAGCATCAAGGTGAAAGGCATCCCTCTTACACAGAGCACAGAGAAAGGGGAATTCAGCTTGTTTGATCCGGCGCCTGAAAGCTGGGGTCCTAAGAAGAAGGGAATATATACATCCATGCAGGGGAAGCCATTTTCAGGTACGCGTAGACGTGGTGTGAGGAAAGAAAAACGGAAATTGGTTTCAGTGCGATTGCGAGGTGAACAAAACCGAAGAGATCAGCAAGAAGAAGAAGAGTGAGTATTGTAGCCAACTTCATGCGAAGGTCGAAGAACATCATGGAATTCAGTAGAGCACTGACCATGGACATAGCAGTAAAGACAATATGTCCAATTGGTGTAATGAATGCAACTATGCGATGTGCACCTTTTCTAACATGTGAATTGCACAACATAGCGGAGAGGCTACCATGCCAACACGAAGAGTAACATGGAGTTTTCAGTTATGTTGTGTATTTGAGTGTAATATTTACTGTTTGAAATTACAAGATCGCAACTATCCTGAAACACGTCCCGTGACTCTACACTGTAACTACAACGGAACTTGCCCTAAATAACATGTATAGTGCAGGCATCTTCTGCTTGTTTTTCATCGAATATTCCATGCTGGTTGACTGAACCCAGTCACAGGATCGCCCATTATTCTGCAACAAACAGTTACTATCCTTCATCGGACTTTATCAGTTCAAATCGTAGTCTTTGTCCGATGAATAGTAAAAATGTTCATTTTCAGAATACTTTTGCCAGCGAATAAACACTCTGAATTCCTTCCTCGTCTGTAAATCAGCTAAATACATTGAAAGTCTTCCGGTTTCAGATTATTCTTCCAGCATTTCACCCAAATTGTAACATTACTGATGCACGCACGATGCTTTCACGTTATATTACTGTTGAGAACAAAGTCCACCGAGTTGTAAAACAATGACGTAACATGAAATACAACCTTACAAAACATGCTATCTTCAGATGAACATATTATAATCTAGATTTGGCACTACGATTGTGACAAATATGGTCGGATAAAAAATATATATATCCGGATAAGGCAGATATAACTTGGCGGGAATCCTGAACAGACACTTAATATCAAGTTATGTATGGGCAGGAACATGTTTAAATCGGTTGGATACAGTTCTATCTGCGTGTGCTGGCTAGGAACCTTGCATGGGCACTAACTGTATATGGACCAGATTAAAGCCGTACAACAGATGAAACAATGCACATTAACTATGGGTTACGCGGTCCATCAGACTACATTATCAGGTGAACAATATTCCAGTCAAATCCCGTGTACGTTGATTATCAGGTATTCTCTCGTCATCAACTCGAGCAACATTCGCTGTAATAACTGACCTAGCCTCTCATCAGCACAGATTTCAAATTGGCGTCACGAAAAGATCATTCACACATCTATTCCTACCATTAAAGCTTCAGACTTGGTCTCTCCCTGCTCTTTGTATCATCAATCGATATCGCCTTGTTCAATTTGTATTGCTGCATGTTACTGTGTGCCAGGTACGATGAAGTCATCACTGATGCTCGCCGTCATTGAATAGACTCGCGGTACCTGAAGTTGATGAACGTTTCTGTCCAGGCGGATTTCCATCTTTAGCACGAGAACCACCTCAAGGTATCGATTATTTACGTTCAAAATCCAATGAATACTTTAATTTTGTTGGAAGGATACAGGCCTTAGGTAACGTGCACGTTATTTGAAATTACATAGTTACAATGCTCACCGGGAACTACAACGTATTATGTTACTTTGTGATCCGCGCTGTTTGGCTGAGAGCTGAAGCTATGGGATTTGTATTTATCACCTGAAAAACCACAGTGAGCCACAACGTGATATGTCTCCGTAATCAACACTGTTTGGCTAAATGATCGATGCGATTTAGACTAATTCTATTCACAGAATTACGATTCTTCTACAACTTTGTGTGGTTATTTGAGCGAGTATCAAATGACACAAGGTACTTACCAAAGGGATGGAGTATAGCAGGTTATTGGAAACAGGAGTCAGAGTGCCTAGCTAGCCTTTTTATTACCTGAATATCGTAAATCGATCCTGGAGTATCACACACCAACACTCACGCGGTCAATAGCCGCCTGGTTTTCACTAGCAAGCTGTGTGTTCCTGGAATACATGTTTTATTGATTGTTGCGTTATTCTTTGAACAAGTATATTTTATCAAGTTATTTCCGTTCAATTATCTATATTGATACATCTAAGTGAGTCGTATAGGCCTGACAATTTTGAATAATGCACGTAATTGTGAGTTGAGTTGAGCCGTCACTTAAACCTCATTGATTTCACTGGCTAAAACCTAGTTACAGATTCTAGTTATATCACATTTTCACTAAGTACTACGTGGTATGTATTTGTCATCACCTGGCGCAACATTCGTTCTAGTGATCAGGCATATCTAGTATGTCACTCCTGTCAGCACAGATTGCCATTCGAGTCACCAAATCATTTGCCCTTCATCTATACCTGTCACTACTGCTCCTCTCTCGTTTCACCTTGATTTTATTATAACAAATTAGACATCTGTCGCATTGAACGGTCTTCAAATAGAGAGAATATATACATGTTTCTATGTTCTAAGTACAATAATGTCAACAGGTGAATACTGACGATCGCCGTCAATGCATAGATTCGGGGTACCTGGAGTTAAATAATGTCCCTGTATGCCCTGGAAGATTTCCATCGCATGTGGCTGTGAGTTGTGCAGTCATATAGGCCCCATTTACTTTACGGGCTAAAACCCAGTTCCAGGATCCCGTTAAATCACATTTCACTGAGAATGTGGTATTTATTCGTCGTCTTTCGCAGTATTTGCATGTAGGCAGTTCAACGACCTTCCTCTCACACTTCGCAATTCACCAACTTTGAGCCATTTCAAATCCAACCTCAAGACTCACCTTTTCAATGCTTCCTAATTTTTGTTTTTTGTTTTTTCTTTTGGTTCCTCTGTAAAGCGCTTTGAGCCTCAGTGGGGAGAGCGCTATATAACAACGTTGTATGTGTGTATGTGTATGTCATTTGGCGCTAAATTCCGTTTTAGTGATCTAGCATGTTTAGTCTGGCAGCACATAATGTCATTTGCGTCCCCAGATAATTTACCCATTCCTGCCATTACTCGTAACGATTTGCTATATCTCTCCTCTCGTTTTCGCTCGATTTTATTATCATTAATTAGTGGAGCTTCTGTCGCCTCGAACATTCTTTGAATAGAGAGTATAGTCACATGTTTCTATATGCTGTCAGGTATGATAACGTCAATAGTGTCGTTCTCCGTCGATTATTAGATTCGCAGTACCTGGAGTTGATTAATGGCCCTGTCTGCCCTGAAGGATTCTCATCTTCAACACGAACATCACCTCAATGTGACGATTGTTCACGTTCGGAATCTAATTAGCAAAACACTTTACTCTTTTGCTGAAAGGATCGAGGCCCTCAATTACCGTGCACAATGTTGGGAATAACATTATTTTATATTGTTGTTGGATATTTTAGTGGCGGGCTCCCCTTGAATGAACTCGATTCAACAATTGTTGCACACTAGATACAATGTGTTGCTCCATTAGCTGCGTTGTGTTCAATATCAATTGTTCTACATTAACATATTTGAAAACTGGTTCAGGTATCAAGATTGGCGTCAGCGAGTAGATAAATGTTCTTTAATATTCGTTAGGCCTATATATCTAGACAACCTAGTCATCCTCATACAAGAAGTTAATGTATAGCACAGTTTCTTGTTCGTATACAACGAGAACACAAAAATGTACAATCAAGGGTTGGTTCTACAGAGAGGAGTATGCATTGCCGATGATTAGTTTGATCACTCACATATATATCTTCCTAAACATCTTGTAAATATTCTGGCGTATCATGCATCATGCAATGGAATGCAATTTTCCATTGACTTCACCCTGAACGGGTAGTCCCCCAGTGACGACACAAGACATTGCACAATGATAAATGTGATCTCATTTCCATGAATCGAACGGAATGATTCTCGTCATGTTCAGCACATCCAACGGCCCTAGAATACAATAAAATCGTATGAACATCGAATGTAAAACCCCACCTCTACACGGTACATCATCTGCCAAATTGAGAAAACTTAGTACGGGTACTCTTTACCAGGTTGAACTAGGATGGGTAAGCGGGTGAACTGCCCACGTATATGTCCCCGCATTAGTCATGGAAGTTGACCTCTGATGATCGGGAAAATGGGGTAAATCATGTGGATTTCACCTCCAAGGACATTTAAAAGACTTTCAAGTTGTTCACTACCAACTAAAGTATACATCCACCACGTTTCGCTCAGCTAAAATTAAGAAAATCGCAGATATCACCCGAATTTGACATCCGGTGACTCTGAGATTACCTCCTGTTGTTCAGGATCAACTATAGTTCACTTCCATTAAGTTTTTTTCTAAACAATCGGGTTGAGAGAATCGCATCAATTACGCAAATTTGACCGCCGTCGGACACACCCACCAAGTTTCAGGGGAAGACATCAGGGAAATGTCGTGGAATTACCGTTCCCTGATTTGGTCATGCTATTTCATGAAAAGCACGTGCGGACTGAGACGCGGTACGGTATATACGTACTGTAAGTCCTGAGCGAAACGTCCACAAAGTATAGTCTGCCTGTATTTGGGCTATGTCCGGGGCGCTCCCGTTGATTATTTTAGAAGTTAGTCTGTTCCGTCCAGTAGCTTCACTATGGTGTGTTCAATTCTACGATATCAGAGAACAATAACCAGCGCCGCAAGACTTATTACCGGTAAGTCTTACGTCAGGGTATAGTGTTTGCCTCATCTTTATAATGGAGAATTGATGAAATGATTGTTATACAGTACTCCGTCTGATTATTTGCGACAAAAAGGTCTCTGTAGATTACCACTATATTTTATGAACGTGGGATCTGGCAAACACAAAAAGAGGTCATGAAATGGATTTGCCAGAAACCCCGTCCTCTCACTGCGAGTAGCGAATAATCAGTGCCGCAGAGGTTGGTTTGGAGTTCTTCAGAGTTACGGAAGGAAAGAATAGCATGTCGACCGTCCAGATTCTCTGAACTATTAACAGGAGACGACATGAATATGGGGCCAAGCGTGTATTGTAAGGGATTACCTTCATCTTGGGCCTTACGCTTATTTTTGTGTCATACAGTAACCAAGCAGTCCGGAGACTGATGGTTCCATCAAATAAACTATCAGAGCCTCGGTGAAGTTCTGTTGACCCCAGCCTGTAAGTAATGGGTTACTAGAATTTATCGCATATGCAGCGTTAGTTGGAGAGATATGGATTGGAGGTATAAATCTAGAAATAGCTGTAGAGTGATATCACTGATCAGTTATGTTCTTGAGTTCAGTCTCTTAACACTAGGTGTTTCTTGTAGGTGGATCTTATTCTACTTCTCTTGTGATGGGTGAGTTCTTGGCGTGAGTCAGATGACAGATTAAGGCGTACGTTGACAGTCACGTGGCGGATTTGGATTGGCGCACCGAATCCAACGGTCCATCGACTATCATTGGATCATATCATTGGTAGCCTTTGCCCTGATCGCCTGAAATCTGCGTTAAATCAGCGTTTATTGCTTATCATCTATCTGATCAGAGGATTTCATTATTGGTCCTTCTTTGCGCTAGATGCTCAACTGTTGAGGCTGCCTAAAGCTTGCTCAACTATGTACCGATAAAATGTATGCATTCGATGCTGACTGCTAGCAAAATAGTCGAAAATAGGATTTTATTGCATGGTAAATGGTTGTCTTTGATCGCCCAACTAACTTGAACTTAGGCGTCGAAAGTTTATCGTCATCTCATAGAATCCCGTTGTTGGTCATTTGTCAACTTTTGAGGCATTTGTAGTTGTAAGAGATGAGGAACTGTTGCAATATTGTGAGGTATTTATATACACTGCTGCTCATTGCTGGAGTACTCAAGTCCCGTTTCGAACACATATTACTCTTGATTCCTGACTCGGCCATTTAGGACTCGTACTCATCTCTGGAGACTTGGACTCGAGACTCGAATTCACTTGTTCGGATTTAGGACTGACTACTTTTTAGCATGAGTCCAGCGATGATTCCGCTCTAAAAAGTCTTTATGAAAAGTCGGGTGTGAGTGCGGCGGGAAATGCTTCAAACTATTTTGCCTTGACAATGTATCTTCGATAGAGAGGATAGCTACATGTTTCTATGGGCAGTCAGGTACAATAACGTCATAAGTTATATATATACGTTCATGAATAACCTCGCGGTTTTTGAAGTTGATTAATGTATCCGTCCGGACAAATTTTCATCTTTAGCACGAGGACCACCTCGAAGTATCGATTGTTCCCATTCAAAATCCAATTACCAGAATAGTCTACCTTCCCGCTCGAAGGGTATAGGCCCTCAGGTAACGTGCACGTTATTTGGAATTACATTCTTTGATCTTGTTGTTTGGGGTTTTAGTGGCAGCCATGCACTTGATTAAGTATCACCACTATTACCGAAAAATCAACGGAAAATCTGATCAGGCGATAATTCGTGACGTCACACCTGAACAACATTCCTAGTTTTCCTATTGCGTTTTCTCTCTTTGAATTGAACTGTGTAACATAATATCTTACTACACAGCAAGTTTTGGGGGAAGAGAATATGTCTCTTCGTCGAAAAAATTATGTTTACATTTTAGGGAAAACAGAGGCAATTTGCTGGGTAGACCAGGTGAGGCAATGCATGACGGGATAGCGTCCATCTTGCACAATGTTCATGGCCAAAACTTTGTGAAGTCATTATTTCTGTCTGAGCTACACGATAAGTCCATGTTCACTTAAGCCCGCAGAATCCCTTTAATGTTGATTTAATAATAATTTGGATACGTACTCGACAGAATATGTTTTCCAATTGGTAGCTGGCTTTCTGCATCAATTGATAATGGTTCTCCATTCACAGAGTTGGAAAGTATAATCTTAGCATTCGCGGTACGTTTCTCAGTGCGAGTCTGCCGTTTTTCTTGTAGCAGTCAGTATAATGTGCTCGGCCAGTATGTACTGAACCATTTTTCGTTTTCGTGATTATAGTCCGCGTTTCGACTTCCATGTTGGAAAAGGAGATATAGGCAATAGCATGTGCCATCCAAATTTGACAGATGTAGGAACCAGCCCATCAATTTTTCTGGTTCGTATTGCTCTCTTAGCAAAAGTTAGCAGTAAACTACAACGTATTATGTGTACTTTGTAATTCGCACTGTTCGGCTGAAAGCTCAAAAGGGGATTTGTATTTTCCACCTGAAATCCACAGTAAGCCAAAACGTGATATGTGTTCGTAATCCGCGCTGTTCGGTCAAAGAATAGATGATATTCTGACTATTACTATTCACCATATTACTATCCTGCCAAACATTAGCGTGGTAATCTGAGCAAGGATTGAATAACACAAGTAACTTAACGATAGGATCGAGTAAAGGCCTATAGCAAGTTGTGGAAATTAGCGAGTCAAAGTGCCTAGCCTTTTTGTTGCCTGGATATTGTAAACCGATCCTGGAGTATCAAACACAGACATTCACGCGGTCAATAGCCGCCTGGTTGTCACTAGCATGCTGTTTGCCTTTTGTATGGATTATTGCGTTATTCTTTGAACAAATATATTTTATGAGGTCATTTTTGTCCGATCATTTGTATGGACAGATCTATCTGAGTCGTAGTCCAAATATGTGTTTCTCAGTAAGGGCACAGATCTAACAATCTTGAACAATGCACGTAACTGGGAGTTGAGCCGTCATTCAGGCCTCGTTTACTTCACTGGCGAAAACTCAGTTCCAGATTCCTGTCAAATTACACATTTTCACTGAGTATGTGGTATTTATTCGTCGACATTTGGCGCCAACATTCCTTGTAGTGATCTAGCATGTCTAGTCCGGCAGCACAAATTGTAATTTGCGTCACCAAATAATTTGCCCTTCATATATTCCTGCCATTACTGGATTATATTCGCTATATCTCTTCTCTCATTTCCTCTCAATTTTATCATAGTAAATGAAGCTTCTGTCGCCTTGAACAGTCTTTAAATAGACAGAATAGCTACATGTCCCTATGGGATGTCAAGGACAATGACGTCATTCGTGACGTACGTCGTCAATGAAAGGATTCGCGGTACCTGGAGTTGATTAATGCCCCTGTCTGTCCTGAAGGATGTTCATCTTCAGCACGAACATCGCCTCAAGGTGACGATTGTTCACGTTCGAAATCCAATTAACAGAATAATTTACCCTCTTGCTGAAAGGATCGAGGCCTTTAACTAACTTGCACGTTGTTGGAAATAATATGCATTGATCTTGTTGTTGGGGATCTTAGTGGCAGCCTTTCGCTTGAATAAACTTATCAACAATGTTGCGCACTCGATGCTCGCCCCGTATCATTCATCCATTTCCTCATTCATAGGGTTGGAAACTAGTTTAGGTATGAGAATTGGCGTCAGCGAGTGGAAAAAATGTTTTGTATATTATTTGTTATAGTTATCTTCACACAAGACGAAATACGTAGTAGTGGTATCATGTTTGAATACAACAAAGACACAGAAATGCGCAGTTGAGGGTTGGTTTTCGAAGAGGATTATTCATCGCCAACGATTACTCATATCTATATCTTCCTAAACATTATGTTAATATCTAGCCGTATCAGGTTCAACTTTTCGAGTTTCAAAAAGGATTTTCTAACGATTTTGCATTGACTTCACATTGAACGGGTCGTCCGCCAGTGACGTTACAAAACATTGCACAATGCTGAATGTAACCTCATTTTCATCGTTTTATCGACTGAAACACAGTTTGGCGGTTGAATTTTCTAATAATACTAATACAAATGAATCATACTCGTCAGAATCATGTTACGCACTCCCATTGGGATTACCTATTGGCTACTCTTTCACTTCTCAGAATGAGAGACAATTGTAGGCAATGTAGAGAGGTAGGTATTTGTTGGTACGTAATAACTATTTTCATGTGAAGCCCCACCTCTACCCAGTGAAGAGACATGACTTTATTTATTCGTAGTACATGGTACATGATATTCAGTTCCCCACCCTAATCGGGTTGAATTAGGGGATGGAGCGCAGCAGGACTCAATATTCAGCTTAATAACAGACGAGGCAAAAGTTTTGCGTGGTAGAACTCCATCACGGTGGAGGCGCGCTACGTACTGCGTACGCAAAGCCCGGTCGGACTACATTTGCGTTCCGACTGCAAGCAACCAAAACATGGGTGATTAGCTAATGGATCGACTGGGTGAACCAATCCCGTATGTGTTCTGCGTCCAGTCTGATCGGCTGAACGCGACGTCAAATGGGTGTGTTTGTGCTTTGAACATTGCTCAATTCCAAAGTCATCGACGCAACGAGAC
>JAUOBX010519727.1:0-10102 GCA_032360705.1 Eupentacta quinquesemita
ACGATGCGTATCTTACGCAATGTGGTATTCACGAAGCTTTGCGTAGCGTAATTTTGTGCGTAACTTTACGCAAACAAGTTACCTGGCGTAGCGACTGAATTCATGTCGCTATCCATACACTTCTCAGGCAATTCTGAGGAGATGGTGATGGGATACTTAAAATTGAATACATTCCTTGTCAGTGATGTCTTCATTATATCCGCGCCGCTGAGATTTCCTCTGAATGGTTTCTGTCAGTTTTATGAACCAACAAAGAGTGACCAACCAGTGTACAGTGCGATGTCAAGTTGATTAGGCCATAATCATGACTTGCAGATTCCATGCTGGGTGTTGCATATTCAAGATTGCGCGTTGTGACTGAGTTTAATTGACGCGCATCTGTAAGCGCGTGTCGATTGTTGGGTTACCCAAGAAACCGCATATTTCAGACGTTCTTCTCACGCGCATCGGAAAAGTCGGCGTTTGGCCTTTGCAACGAGAGTCATAATTGGCTACGCAAAATATCACTATTTAGGATACGTATCCCCTTGCGAACTGCATACACACGTTTCATGAATCCCGTTTACGAACTTGCGTACGAACTTCGTAACTTTTTTCTGCGTACGCAAAAACTTACGCAAATCTTTGTGAATACGGCCCTTGGCCTTGTTTTGTGCTACACAGACTTGGTTCCTTGTTTAGGCTTGTGCGACCTGTATGGACCTGTTCTACAGGTAATGATGAGATTACAGGGTTCCCAATGACACCTGGGAGTCCAATGCTCTACCAACTGAGCTAACCCGATCCCCAAATACTTCATAGTCATTCCTACAGTCCAGTTATATGTTATATCTTATTCTTTTCAGCGGCACCAGCACCACATTTGGGTCTAGTAAGGTCAACCTTGAACAATGGCGATGCTCCTACACCCTGAGGGGACATACTGGGGGTAGGACAACCCTGAATGTTATCATTGTATCCATCCATTCACAATTACTTTCCATTTTCCTGAGGCATTCAGGGATATTACCGTTTTGTACCGTTTTTGTAGCTGCTGCCATCTCCTTCAGATACTCAATGCCTTCATAGCGCCCAAATCGTGGGCGTTACCTTGTGCGTTCATAATTTGAGTTCCCGCAAGGGGGGATCAATGAGAACAAACACATAACTTTCGATCGCTCCATCTGTTTGATCCAGAAGTTGGTACACATGTCCACCCTAGTAAAATCACCAGTAAAATCATGGATTAGTTTGAAAGTGGGCATTGCTGCATGACTGCTGCTCTGACTGGTGGGTGTTGAGTGGACTCTGGTTGATCCTTAACGACTTAAAAATAATTCCAAGGTCATCCATAGTTGGAACGAATTTGCGTAATTCATGTAATTTCTCTTACTTTGTCAGATTCAAACAGAACTTGGTAGATGTGGACAACAGTTGGTGCAGCTGTTATTATTCAAAGTCAAAGACTTTTGGATAGGCATGATGAGGTTTCAGTGGTTCTTTGGATATATGTTGCTTTGTTCTCCAGATATTCTTGACATTGCTTGACATACTGTCAAGGCCCGGTCACATTGTACCAATTTTTTATCGGATTGCTACACGATATTCTTGATTTTGGCTGACTACCAAGGAATGCGGTAATGAGATTCATACAGGCTGATACATCACCTAAATACCTTCCCTCTGCCTGGAGGCCCTTAGCCAGCTTCATTCTAATGTGGCGTCATATCGAAAACGATAAAAATCGTACGATGAATCGGATAGCTTCCCGATAAATAGAAGCTGGTTGAATATCTCGAGTTGGGAATGTGTGATTCCACATCGAATTGGTTACAAACATAGCGAATGAAGTCCTTTATCATTGTCGCTGGGTATATCCGCCATGATGAGAAGAGACTGGCATTCGTAAGTGAAAAATAGAAAAAAACGGATCGGTGCACTATACGATATCGTTGCAGTGTGACCGGGGCTTTATACTTCTAATATATAGTTGGATACAATGTTTAGACAGCAAATGCATGATTAGTTAACTAGGTACAAGGTGTTTGGGAACTCATAATTTCAGGTCAGGGACTACATAAAGGGGCATAGTCAGGTTCCTGTGGTTCATTGCATATATCCTGCTTTGATATTTTGCTTCTATTTCCCAGATATTCTTGACATTGCATGGTCCCCTCACGATGCCTGGCTGGCCTCCTGTAGCATTGATAACACAATCATCATCTGGAATGCCCTCAAATTTCCAGGTTTGCCCTCCGTTTCTCAATTAATTAAACTATTATGAATAATATCTCGCACTATATAGTGCTCTATTGAGTCACTGACTCGCCTAGAGCGCTTCACAGATATTACCCTTAATCATAGGAAATGGTACACACTCTGACGATCCCGGATGGTATAAGTGCATGGCAGCAGATAGTTCAGCGCCTGGTTGTACTCAACTAGTTAGGCACCAGCCTGCGATTTGGGAGGCCAGGGTTTGAATACTGGTCAAGTCATACTGAATGCTTCAACAAGTTGTGCGCGAGGCCCTCTTGAAGGCATGGAGCAGTGAACAATTGAGGGGTAGGCAATTTGCTGCCTGTGTGTGGATATCTCCATCTCGGTATAAGGTACCGTCACAGAAGCGACACCTTATTCTGTGTACAAAGTGAAGGACTCACAGCTCCCGATAAGTGCTGTATCCAGGTCCGCACCCTTACGCTTCCTGGCAGTATTTGTAGCATTTTGTTTATAGTACCTCCCCAGGCAGTGGATCGAATTCATACAAGTGAAGAGACCTGGATACTGCATTAATGCTGGATGCGAGCCTTCACCAGGACACAGAATAACACAATGCCCCTGCAGAGACGTGCCTACACTGGGCAGGGCAACCTGGCATGAAGCATTTTGCCCAGGCTACCCAGCACTCATGGCAAATTTCCCAAATTAAGACAGCATTCCTTGTTTTCCAACTCGCCACTTCATGAGCAATTTTCACTGACACTCAGAATTATTTTTCTGGCTCATCTCTCCCCCTAGTAATTACACTTGAATGGCTGTATGCTCCGTCTACCCTTTAGTGTTGATCTTGATGCATCAATCGTTTCGTAGGGAGGGAGTTTACAACTGGTGGGGAGCATATGCTCGCAGCGAGTATTTCAGGAATACATTTGTGAACTAATTGTAAGTTATATGTACACAGTGATCATATACATAGTGAAAGAGTGAACAGAAGAGAGTAAATTTTCATTGTGAAGTATGTTCTTTTATTTGCTGGAGGTGTAAGCTTCTATTCCCTAGAGCTCCTTCACAGTTATATGAAACATCGCCTCTGCATGGTTCTAGGAAGCAACTTGATGCCTCTTTCAAGGGCATTGCGTATGAATGTTCTAAGTCGCTGCGACTACAATGTCTTCACTTTTGATGACTCTATATCGATTAATGCAGAACATAAGTGCCTTAAACTGATAGTGACTTCTTTATCAGTATTTTTTCTCCCTTGCGCAGAGATGATCACTGTTCTCCGGGGGCATTCTGGGATGGTGAAAGGTGTATCCTGGGATCCCATTGGAAAATACCTGGCTTCACAGGTGAGCCTAAAATATAGTGATAATAATAATTAATAAAAGTATAATATTAATAACAACAACATCCTAATATTGACAATGACAATTGTACCAAGCATACTTTCCTGGTGTGCTCTTAGTCAAGCTGCTTTCTCTCCATTGCCTCATCCCAACTAGCCTTGATTGTGAACCTGTGAGGATACTGAGTACAACCTGTGCTCATATTGGCTTCCCGGGCCCTGTTGTAGATCATGCCAACTTCCCATTATAAATTAATGTAGATCGATATGATACCCCAGTGATGAAGACCTATATAATTGAGCACTGGATATTGTTATTAGTATCAATGATAATATTTTTGTGCACCTACTGTATATAGCACTCTTGATACTACTAGTTATATACAGTACAGACAAGAATAAAGTGGACAGTTCGGATAAGTGAAACCACTCTGACGCAACTAACGCTGGCAGCGATAGTAACGTTAGGATTTAGTGCGGTCAACGCAAGATGCGTTACTAACGCTAGAATATGTAGATCTGACGATGCTAACGCAAGTAGCGTTAACTGCGTTCATCGTCAGCTGCGTTAGAGCAGTGGACATGATATTTTCTGATTGACGCAAGATCTCTAACTATTGACGCAGTTGACGACCACTTTATTTTGCTCTGTACTGTAATCTCCATGGAAAATGTTGTAACTTGTATCTCTACCTTCATATCAGAGAACTCCTCTCATATCTGTTCTTTCATGTGAGATACCAGTCATTCATAGTTTTGTATGTTACAGGGTATCGAAAAGTACATGACATGCATAGTTGTATTGATGATAGTTGTATTGATGTCATATTGTAATTGTTTCCATGGTGTGCCCATCATGCACAATCCCTAATATAGCAGTTGTTCCTGATTTTACCACACATATGAAGTGGAATTATTCTGTCCAAGGGTTCAGATTTTCCTAATGTATTATACATGACACTTAGTGACTACTAACTTCTAACTACCATCAGCAGGAGATAGCCAGCATTTGACATGCCCACACACACACACACACTAATATACCCACACTCACAACTGTAGGTCCTGCCAACTTGGCCAGCAATAACCCATCAGTTATTTTTCCCTTTGAAACAATAGGTTTCTTGATCAGCAAATTGAGTGAAATATTTGCAAGTTTGAGTACAAAAATATGACTCTGTCTACCCCTCTCCTAAGTGTATATATCTCTGATTACATCCAACTACCATGCACCATGCATCATCGAAAGTCACATGGCCATGCAACAGAAACTGGCACGGAAGAACGGAACAATATGTTACAAACATATACTTTCATATTTTTTACTAATTAACATGTTCTGGTATGTTGGAGATCGATTAGCTCGACCAGTGGTGCTTTGGAATGCTGATAAGAAGGTAGTTAGTTCCAAACCCAGCCGGCTAACTTTCCTGAGATTTTCTTAGACAAGACGCTTCATCTCGCATGCCTGGTCCCACCAAGTCCTACTTGGGATTGGCAACCAGTTACCTATTAGCCTGCATGAATTGGGAGGGAGGGGGTAGCAATGGAACACTGGCACAAGTAGAGCTACTAATACAATTATCTACAACAATAGAAACTGAGTTTGTAATAGGAGTGAACATGCAAATGTACATTCTGCAGGCACACTGGTTCACTCAAAAGTTTTTTTTTCTCCAAATATAACGTAGGTTTACTTTTCAGACAGAGTGCTGCCCAAGCAAGGTGTTTCTAATTGACAGACACATCCAATAATTACCCATGGCTTCTGGTGGGTCCACAGTTAATAGAAGCTTAGGCCCTGAGGAGAACATTATCAGGAAGAAATATTATTAACCCAATAGGCAATACACATCAGAGTTACTCAAATTTGTGCATCGATCTATTTTCAAGGGAAGTTACTGACCTACCGTATAATCTGTAATAAAAGCCCTCCTGTAATAGCTCCCATGTTGATTTGCATCAGTGTAATGCACTGGAGTGGGAGGAACAATATGTTTTCACCCTCCAAATGACATTTTGGTAATGACCCCTAGGTGACCTTCGACATGAAATCTCTGACCATACCATTTGTACTTTATTCCCTAATAATTCGGATAAACTGCCCTGTTTAAACTAAAACTGCAGCATTTTTATATTTCCACAAAATGGCTGTGACAATATGTACCAGTTATCATCCATGGCACATGGTAGCAGTGACAGTAATGTCAGTCATAGTCCCTGGTCGTGTTGTAGCAACTTTCAAAGAAAAACCTTGTGAGCACGATCTTCAAAGAACTCAGTCATGTTTCCTCTTCTTTGTCCAGTTCCAATCCAGCCATGTCTCTGATCACAGAGGTGGTGGGATTCGCCTCACTCCATTGGCAACCTATCTCATACCCTCTCGGTCAACCTATGAGATCCCCTTACCTCAATGTCAATCCTCTTCCACCTGCCTCTTCCATCTAAGCTCCCGCCGTAACTGCTCTATCACCAGAGCCACTTGAGGCCCTAGTAGGGCTTTCCTTAGGACAAGATCACCATCCCTCCTTAGCACATGACCATACCACTCATTTGCCTTGGCTGAATGACCAACCGAATTCTCTTGTGAATTTCACACCGCACATCATTCTCACTATCGCTCCCTCTTTCCCAGAATTGCCATGTCACTTTCCCCCAACACAAATGCCTCATTCCCATTAAATGGAAAGTCTCACACAGCCTTGACAACCTTCTGCCATGCAGCAACTCTCCACACTCCTTGAAGTTTACCTAGTCCTAGTACCTCGGAAGTGTCGGCTGTTACAGTACCATTACATCGAAAGTTGAACACGGACATGGCAAGGGTCTCTCTACAGAGTGTTCTTGACTTGTTAACTCAAGAAACAACCCTTGAGTCGAAACTTACTTACATACTGCATACTAGCCTTTTCAGCTAATGTGACATTATTGATGTGTATGATTCAGTACAAGACTTTAACCAATTACCCTGTCAATGTGGCTTCCATTCTCGCGAGCTACTAATTATAATTTCATAATCAGGATTATGAAATCTCCTAGTGATCGCCAATCCTCTTGAACAAGAACAACATCTCCCAAATACCAACACATACATGCACCGAAATTGAAAAGGAAGGTTTCCACAAAGTATGCACAAATTAGGGTTAATTAACTGTTAATCATGTGTTAGGACATGGAAACAATGACATTCAGTACAAGTAAAATATGGTGATTCTAAACTAGCATGGTTCATGAAATGGAAGCATCATTAGCAAGATCATCTCAAATCTTACAGGAAGTTTCCCTGATGTTGAATGATGGGACAGGATGTCTGCATTGAGATTGGTTAATTAGGAACATTTTGCAGAGTAAGAAGAGTGGTTTAAATAAATATATTCAAGAATAATTAGGATCGAATATGACTTGTGAACTATAATAACACCTAGATCGATACCCCAATTCTTCACCCATCTGTTCCAACCAGAGATGCTGTAATCATGGGTTCCTCGCCATCTATTCAGGAAGTGTCGAGTATCAACGAGGCACAAACATTAATTTCTGGCTCCTGCTACATGGCAATTTAGTATGATGCATCATTTTGCATACACACAATAAACAGACAAAGTGACAACTCAGCATCAGGTTACACTATAATGAAGTACTAGAACATTTTCCTCAATCTGAGAAGTGCACAAAATGTGATGCGTATACAAGATTCAAAATTTGATGTATGGAAATGGAGTGAACAACATAAATGGGTTATACATGTGGTCATGTGTGACTGCTTTGTGATTATTACCTATTGGTTCCTTAGCCCCGATGGCACCATATTTAGAGTCTGGGGAAATGGAATGAACAGTTGGTTGACAAAGAGGCTTATCAGTCTGAACCCACAACCTGTAATAAGTCAACATTCATGCATATTAATAAGTGCTGTCAACCAGTTTATTATTCAGAGTGGGTGGATCCTTGATGGTAGATAATTCCATAGAACATTGGTTGCCCCTGTTTGCTAAATGACTAACGTAAGTCTGTGTAGTTCGTTGAATTCAATCAAGTTTCATGGTTCAGCTTGGAAAATAGTTAATTCGATCAGCAGGATATTAGCCATTACCATCCATGCAAACCTCACTGACCCACTCTTACACAATTCTAGGCAAAATGAAATGGTCCAACATGATAACATTGGTCAGCAGTCACATATTGTCATAACCTCTCTCCCAATCCCAATCAAGATGGCTAAACAGATCATGCGCCTCAAGCTGTCCCTAACCAACCTTCCAAAAACACAGACCGGAAAACACCTGGCTTGACTGCCGTCAAAGGGAATAAATATTTATGGATATTATATATTGGAACATTTTTGCAATTTCTGACTCAGCAAAATGGCAGAAGATAATGTTAATGGATGAGACATTTAATTTGCACAGGAACTGTGAAATAGAGAATGTGCCGCAGTATGGACACAGTAGGACATAACACTGGCATGAGAGTGCCATGGAGATGTAGCAGAGAGGATTGGTTTGACACTGTGACTACAACACACTTCTATAGAGATGGCACCTGCACCACACTGCTATTGTGATCGCACCTGATTCTTGAATGAACAAGAAAAAAGTCACTGTGGTCCAGCATTCATGACACTCCAGTGGTGACTGGGGGCTCTTCTGTGGCAATAAAAAGGTTGATATACTGGTGTGAGTGCAGCCTATTCTTATTCCTATGTGATGGATGCCACTACTAGATGAATCCTAACATCTGGGAGCATTACCTCCAGACATGGGACAATGGTGCATAATTCACCTCGTTCTCACTTCTGATAGCCTTTAAATTACGTAAATGTTTGTCAGTACCAGCTATAGTTCACATCCACCAAGTTTCGTTCAAATCCGACAAAGTTAGGAAAATCGCCTAAATCGCATACATTTGACCTCCAGTGACCTTGAAATTGGAAACATGCCTCCCCTGGAAAACCTTATGCACTGTTGGCAGTTGATATCTGCACAACATAAAATGTTGTGAGCAGACTCCCAACTTTGGGGGATCTGTTGAGCCAACTTTACGATGTAGAGGATTATTAATCATTGGGTCTTGGGACAAGATTACTAGGTGAATCCTAACATCTGGGAATATTACCTCTAGATATATGACAATTAGCTTCTCAAATCTCAATGCCCACACAGGGTTGACAGTTGATAACCGCGCATTATCTGAAATATTGCTAGCGAACTACCAGCTTCATTCGTAAAGCAAACCCTATGTTGTAGAGTATGTTTCATTACAGTAACAAGAGACTTCTACAACTGGATCCAAAATGGAGATGATTCTCACCTCCATTGGCAATGGACTTTGGCGGTCTCCTCATGATGCTGGGCTGTCGTGGCAGGGCGGGGTGGAGAGAAGCTTGGTACCGCATTATCAACTCGTCCTCACTGCCAGATGAACTGTCATCGTCATAGGCATAGGTCTCTCCTTCAAGAAGAATAGAAGATATATTATTAGAACAAGATTAGGCCTATATGAAGTTTCAGCACAGCGGGAGGGAATTGAATTCAGAATTTGATGCCCTCATTTACAGGTACTGAATTCACCCTAACAACATGGGCATGATATTTCCCGAAAAAGGGGGAAGAAATGAGAATTCACCTCATAAGCGATCCTGGAGACGATGCGTAAGGGATTGGACCAGAAAATGACAGGTCAGACAAGATTTCCATAAATTAATATTGTTTGTGGAAAAGTTACCAAGCGGTAGCAGTGATAATTGGATTAGAAGATGCACCGACTTATGTATTGCCGGTACAGCACTACATGGAGACTGAGAAGACCTGGTCCAGTATGGGGCACAAAGATCTTGTGGATTGGAGTCTGAACTCTGCAATCACATGGAATTGCACTGCACAGAAGCCAGCTATGAAAGCTGCCATGAGCTGTCTCACCCATTGTAGTGGAATCATTCAGACACTAAATAGTTGATGATGATAATCTAAGGAAGCCTCTTCCATTCAGCGCTTTCTGACTCAAGTCTACTATTTGATTGGCATCGTTACTTATATTGTTATCATTACTATTATACTGTGTTACCATCTTCAGCTCAAACTGAATGCAATACTGTTATAGAGTTCGTGTGTCCCCTGACTTGTTCTTTACTGGCAGGGAATGCCACTGCCAGCAATAAAAGCACATGAACTCGCCGATGAACGGAGGCACCGATTGTTGCTTCGAGCCTATAGGGGTATCACTATTGCAATTACTACTTTACCTAAGGAAGCCTTCTCCTTCTTGGATGCAGGTTTCTCTGACTCGAGGCATGGGATGCCACCACAGCTAGCAAAGCACATGGCCTTGTTGAGGAACAAGAAGAATAGGACCAGTAGTAGCAGCAGAATGAAGATGATTCCCATGAACACGATGGCTTGAGCAGGAACTGGGAAAAGGATAGGATAAATAGAGAATCGGCATTGGGTGTTTAGTGCTAAAAAAATTATGTTTGATGTTATCTGAATCGACGATGATTGTAACAAAATTCATATCAGGTGCTTCTCTCGATGCAGGCCTCAACATTTCCGCTCGCCA
>JAUOBX010519837.1:0-10101 GCA_032360705.1 Eupentacta quinquesemita
TGAGGGCGACATTAAACACTCTCTAATCGAGAGAAAAAGCAACAAATGACTCCATTCGACAAAAACGACAAGGAACCGCTTCGCATACTTGAGTTCATGTTTGCTGCACAACCACTATATATATATCACAGTGGTTAGTAATATACTGTTCATCCGAAGTATCATTGCGTAATTCGAGTTGAAACATGCTGTGTCGTAGCCTACAAACTTATCGAGAAATACTCTTCATGTCTTCCAGAATATTTCCAAGCGTGAGTTACTGAGTGTATAACGGTCCGACCTCACTAATAGTCTTGCCATATGGTGTAAATACTACGCGGTAAGAGTGAAGATTCTTACTTACACTCTAATCAATTCCCAAATGCAACTCCAAATTGATGATGCTTATAGGATAACACGACGTGACTCCACAGGTTTGATCACCAAGAGTTAATTACACACTCGTTCGTATGATAGAATCAAAGAGGTGTAGACAGTGAGATTTGATTGCCCCAAGCAACCGATCCGTAAACGCACGTTATCTCCTCCAAACAACTGTTGGATTTAGGAAATCCAAGAGGACATCTCGTGCACTGGAGCGTTGACGAGGTATCTCCGCGACACGAATATTGTCCGGGGATACCATTGTTTAGGGGTGTATTTCCCAGTCTTCGCAGCCAGAAACAACAACTCCTATACGCTCTGGTCAATATGTCAAAAGCCTGATGGACATGTCCGCCCTACTCATGGTCGGATTCAGCGTGTCCCAGCGGGCCCAGAGCACATACCGTAGTACGTAATGGAGTTACGACGTAGGCGTGGGTTAGTATTTTCAGTAGTGGTTGATACATATTAGTGACATGAGGGAGGGGTCCTTTGAGGAATTTCAGTATTTTTAGAGGGCCTTAGATGCAATCAGGTACAATGCAGCACGCCTGAAAAGTGGATACCCACCTCGTTCTGGTAATAATTTTGAATTTCCATGCCCATGTGCAATTTGGTGAAGATTTGTTTCTGACAAAAAGTGCAGATCGAGCTGGAAGTTTCTTTAGATGATTTAGTTGGCGAAGAATGTTAATGAACTACCGCGACGATATGTACCGTATGTTGGGTGTCCAGTACATCTAGGTTTTTCCACCTCTATATTATATGACTCTAGGTGTAATCTGGTGCGTTGTATCACAACTTAACCCACTCCTATCTGCGAATACCATCGTACTATTTTCTCAGTCTAGATGCGGATTGGTGCGATGACTGATAATCATATTTCCCCCTCCCTAAAAACAAGTTGAGATACAACATCAGTGGGGGAAGAAAATTTGCAAAATTGGCATTTGACCTGGGCATTTGGGAGATGTCACTTTCCACTTCGAAAAATGCTTGCATTCTAGGTGTACTTCTTAGTACGATGTGGTGCAGTGAGACCTAGAGAATCATCGTACCCTTTGTTTCTGTTTCATGTTTAGGCGATCTTAGATGCAATCAGCTGATACAGTATCGTTTCCTTGGCTCACAATCATAACTGTTCCGACATGTTCCAACGATACTTTAATGTGAGGCCCCTGTTGCCCGCCCTAACTGTCTAAATCCGCAACTGACCCAACTACCCTGGAAAAAGTTCGGATGGGTTTGACACTGTGCGTCACTGCAATTATACCGCCCTCTATTTTGCCCAATTTTGAGTCTGCCGGATATGAATAGAACCAGGCGGATTGGTTCTACATTTCCTCCGGACAAACATGACATCAGGTGGATATGGACTAAGGATTTTTCACTTCAGATTGTGCAAGAAACTTTGTATTAACAACATATTTCTCAGTAGTGTGATACGAGGATATAGTGTTTGCTACAATCAATCCTCCCGAGATGTAGTCCATAGCACATCATTGTGACATCAAATACTCATCCTACTCGAATGAAAGGGAGGAACGGATCTTAGCATTCTGCACGAACGAAAATGGTAAATACATACTGTACTAATTGCATAGATTTCTCAACGGCGCCCAAACAATCCATATTTAGGGCAACTAACCGCGTAATCATATGTTTCTGATGGAGAGACTGAAGCGGCTGTAGACGAAGATGGCAGAATATCGTATATAGGTCATTCATCACGGAACAAGGCAACTGTAATGGGACGAAGGCGGTACCTTCATGCAAATGCACTGCGGCAATTGATACGCCTTATTTGAATTCTTTGGAATGGCCTTCATCTGAATTGCTTCTTAATGGTGATGTTCTTGCAGCGCTTTGATTAATTGTGAATCAGTTGTAACGCGCTATGTGGTCACTGGATATTATGTTAATAACATGGATGATGGACCCAGGGAACATTTCTAATTTCTAAATTTCATACCTGGTAGATATGGGGCCCTTGAGGGACCCCCATATGTGATTCATCAGATGTTGCACCCTATACTTGTTTGCTAAATCATACTACGTGGTATATCATTTCTACACATGCTCTGGTGAGGAGCTTCTTATTTTCACAGAGACTGTCCAGTTTCAATACTTGATCTAATGTTGGAGAAGAAATGTGACTGGTCAATTCTAAAAAATGTATAGTCATTCGCGGAGAGCAGCACAACGATTTCTTTTTGCCTAATAGGGCATAATATTTCGTCTACTCCTGCTTTGTCATATGTAACTTCCAGTCTACGTAATGTAAGTGAACTCATTCCATTCGCTTCGGAATGTGTAGGCTTATCAGTTAAAAAGACACTATTCAACAAAGACAATAATAAACACTGTCAGCCTAATGACAGCCTACATGCGTCATTAAACGACAATGCGCAGCTGGTATGAGTTTAATCGTGATCCAGGGACACATGATTGTCGATAATGTTTAATCAACTACTAAAATATGGGCTGAATATAATCGCTATTATTCATTTCGATCATATATGTTGGCACATTAAGTTAAAATGACGTGGAGTGCAGTTTATTTTACCAACGGTAATTATGGCGCCCAAATTTTCAGATAACCCGTCAGCAAGGCTAATTGGAACCTAGTTTAATAATTTGTCAGTTGTTGTGCCAATATACATCTCACATTCTCCGGATAGAAAAATGCCACAGCTTGTTAGTGTCTGCCGTGAGATACCACATGTCAACAATGGCGAGGGATGGAAATGAATAATTTCGTCGTTCATGAAAAATTGCAGTTGTCTGCATGTGTATAGAAATGAGAACATAATCTGCCTGTCAATTGGTTCATTAGTTATTATTTTAAGACTACTTAGCTGGCTTTATTCACAGGTTATTGAACCTAATACGATAAGAGAAACAACCAAGAATATTTTACGGGAGTTTATAATAATTGAAGAGACGTTGGAGTATATATTCCGTGGCTGTATTCACCGCCACAGGTAGCCGGATTATCGTGAATTTATAACAAAGCATATCGTATAATAATAATAATGGAGACAGGTGCTCACTGCAGAATTACAAGAGCAAATTCAACGAAGCAATGACAATTTCATCAGTTTATGAGGAAAACAATTGCGTTACTATACTTGTGACTGGGTTCGGTGCAGGATTCCTAATCATTAGGCTGAAATTCGGACCCATATTTGTATTTAAATATCAATGTCTTCCTTCTTCTTCAAAACAAATATCTACTACTAAGCATAGACGATCAATATAAATAATGTTCCGAGTTAATCTGGTTAAAAATCGTATTCATGATTGATAGTGTGAATGTTATGTGCATGGAAAAAATCGTGAGCTTGATAATGCTCAGCTCATCGTGATCTACCGTCATCACGCCGTTATATAATGAAGATCCATATGGTGCAATAAGAAAATAAATAGTTGTAAATAACTTGACTGAGCATATTGATGGCGAACAAGAGGTGAATATAGCAGTTTGCCATTCCGTTCCCTACATCATAATTATGTAAACCGATGTTATGATAAATTGTATCAATAATAATAATACATGCATTTATAAAGCGCTCCACATAGAACACAG
The DNA here is from genome assembly GCA_032360705.1 of Eupentacta quinquesemita. Taxonomy (NCBI): domain Eukaryota; kingdom Metazoa; phylum Echinodermata; class Holothuroidea; order Dendrochirotida; family Sclerodactylidae; genus Eupentacta; species Eupentacta quinquesemita. The sequence goes on from JAUOBX010519837.1 coordinate 3,953, forward strand.
CGCTGTACAAAAAACAAAAATGCAATACATATACGAAATGGAGGTTAGTATGGAAACAAATATGTTTTAAGCTGGGGTGATCCGGCCTCCCCGATGTTAGGTGGGAGAGAGTTCCAGAGGGATAGTATAAAGGATTGAAAGGCTTTGTCTCCTGTGCCTGTTTGAGTCTTGAACTGATGTCTTTTTTGATGTGGTAACTCCTGGAGGTGAGACGGCGCCATAGAGTGAGAATAAGCAGCCAATGAATGCGACGTTGCAGAGGAGAACTAGCGTGATCTTATCACGTTCGTCGTTACATGACAAGAATAAATCGACAACTTGTTTTTCTCTATTTGACGGAAGTTGGAGGAATAAAAAGATATCGGCCTACATTTGTGGTGGCATGTTCCATGCTTCTCCATGGAAATACGGACACATTCGTAGTTTATTTATCTGTGTCACCGTTTCATATTTTTGTCTTCTTTGTACATGTAAGATGCATTTGCCTCGCCCATGGCAGTATGGGTACCTCTCTCCCTCAGTCGCTGGCCTCTTATGCTCACATTGCTAATGTTTTCAATCATATTTTTATTTGACTGGAATGTCACGAAATGTGTGTAAAATTACCGAAACTAACTGGGTCAGGAGGATACAGCCCCATCCTCTCTCCTCATGTTTCACTTCTTGGAATTACGAAATGATGCGAGATGATGATGAAAAATATGACTTTAGGGCCGTTGTATGTATCTTCAATTGCCCAGAATTTGTGAAGTGCTCCAAAATGCGAGGACATCTTGAAGTGTGATGGGCAGGGCAGATGGAGGTTGGTATACGCTACGTCATAACCAGATAACTGTTGATGATGGTCATCCCCCACTCGATGAACATGGGTAGCAGCGGCACTGACCCTTACCCTTCTCACAGTCACTTTGCTAATACGTTCTAATTCTATACTTGTGTACTGCAAGTCGATCGGTACATCAAGTCGGTCAGTACGTGTAAAATGAGAACGAACGATGCGTCTGTGTTCCAAATGTTTGAAATATGAACAGTGTTGCCCGATAGTCCACATTTTCAATAAAAATACATTTTTTCATGAGTTAAAATCTGGTCCCTGGCTATTTTCTTAAAAGTTCTTTATGACTAAGTTGTTTAAATAGGTCAGAACAGAACTGTTCTAAAATCCACTCACAATATAATTTCGACATTCGGACTCGCGGTACCACCATGCTACTGCTTGGGATTTGAACATCCGAGCACAGTACATCACACACAGGTAATCCTTCATACCTGAGGCCGAGGTGAATTTCACCGCACCCAATATTGAAAGTAGATGAATATTTGTTATACTGTCTTTTGGGATTGGTCGTTACTTTGTATAGTATTGTTCTATTTTGTTAGAATTGGGGAATATCGTCTAAACTTTGACCCGTGGTTGCCTGGATGTGTGTTTGTTTTCAGCAACTCCCCACAATTATACTAGTTCTGCTTCTTCTGACTTCTAGTAATAAGCATCAGTATTTCATTAAGTTTCAATTAGTTTTCATTAGGTACTGGATACAATGTGTTGTATATTTAGTTGTTCGCTCTGTACAATCTTGACTGTTGCCCATAGTTAGGATCGTAAACTCCTCCAGGAATTAGGATTATTCTAAGTGAGTTGGGGAATTCCTTGTATTCCGATGCGCATCTCGCACAGTAGGCCTCCTGATAATGTACACTCGAGTATTGGAAACTAACTCCTAGTAAAGAACCCGTGTAACCTGATACATTTTAGGAGCTATGTGTAAAAGCTAGAGATGAACTCATGAATGATCGCTAATAATGATTGTGGACTAGTTGTTCATGAGCATGTCGGTCAGTTCGAGGTCATCGGAGGTCAAATTTACATAGTTTCCCGATTTGTCTGATTACCATAGGTAAAGCCCGCCTACATAATGTCTCTGCTTTGACGCACCAACGTCCGGCTATCATAAGTCATTGGAACTCCAAATAAGTATGAACTTGAACCAATGAGCCTCTATCAATCCAGACCCCGACAGTAACCCAGCTCGTCAGGTTCTTATTGTTTGCGTCATGCATCCAGTGTATGTGTGGCGACTACCAGATCCAGGTTTCAAATGTTGATGCTTTTACAACTGATACAGAACGTTTCATTCATTCACCGCAATACAACGCTTTTACCGAGTGACCATTAGATCGCTCTCAATAACACGAAACGAAGTACGTATTTCTATGTTCCCTCGAGTATTGACGAATTACCTCTAGTAGAACGGCGTCCATGTAAAGCGACACCATACATTTCAAGAAGGGTGTGTGAAGTACAGAGATAATGGGATCAACTTTCGTTATGAAGCTGATTGCTTGAAGTGCTCGACTGGAAGAGGCGGGTAAAATACAACGAACAAATGAACAACACGTTTGAATGCTGACGAATCTGCGTTTACACAAGACGATTTTCCCGCCCGACTTCCTGAGCCACACATACGCGCTCGTTTCGATTAGCAATATGGTAACGTGCGCATACATTTCCTCCGTGGAGCTCAATCAAACACGAGTGCGTACGATCCCCATGATGGGTGATTGAACCATATTGTTCTGAGGTCAAAGGTCATTTGAGGTCACTGGAGTTCGAAATCCATGCAAACATGATAAGTCCAGCATGCTCGACTTGATCTAACTGAAATTTAGTGTGTAACTTTCTTATGGGAGGTTCAGGAAGTGTGATATTTTTGGTGTAGAGGTTATGATGAGTTATTCATTCTCGCTGGTTTCTAGGTAACATTTCATTGGTATCGGGGGGAGAAATCACTAAGCATTTGGGCCTTCTGGTTCAAGCACTGTTTTTACACTGTGTACATAACATCCAAGCATTATGTTGTTATTATGTATTACGAAAATACACTAGCTTTGCAGGTTGCAGCGCAAGTGCGAATAATATACTCGATGTCCTCGCAGATTCCCACTTACGCCAGCGTGGGTGGAGTCGTAAGAGATAAGTCGTATTGCTCAAAGACAAACGAGAACAAACCGAATGGTCATATGCAAGATCCGAAATTGGTAGAGGTAAACTACAGCTTCAGCTTCTGACAACGACCTTTCCAATTAGCATAACGTAACATTGGTGTCTCTAAACTGACGATATTTTATTCGAGAACGCATTCAGGGGTTGGTATCAGTGTCACAACCCTAGAACTACAGTTATAAGGTAAGATATCAGTGTTAAGCATCGAATGAATCGGAGTTCAATTCATCTAAAAAAAACAGTCAGCAGCATATGTAAGCTAATACACTTCGTGAGACGAAAAAATACATAATCTGGTACTTCGACTGCTGTACTCAATCTACTCTGCTGCTACGTCAAGTAACTGGTAAGCTCATTCATCGGTTTGAGGTTTCGGGCCCAGCTAACTCCCTTTTTTCACTGACGAGTTCAGCTCTACAGCAACTTGAACAATATTATATCTCTTAACTGTTATCATACGACAGGCACACCACGATCTTCAACATGATTTTGTTAATCTCTCTATTTATCATGTGCTCTCATAACTTTATAGGATGCTCGGGTCCATTATTTTGTAATCCCATATTCTCTCATGGAAGTTTGATTACGTACTTCCAGGGTTCCGTAGCCTACGAATGTGTTTTTCGGCTGCACATGGACCTAGCTCTCACATGTCCAGTTCAATTCATATTTGCCCTCTCACAGAATATATAAACTATCAACACGCGTGATTTTTCGACTCCAGGCTATGTCTATTTCTGCGTAAAATATCGAGATTTACGTGGTTCAATGACGATATCCGCGCTGCCAGGAAAGTAAGACGACAACTGGAACGTAGATGGCGGAAACACGGCCAACTGGAAATACACAGGCAAGAATATTGTAAACAACGTGATCTTGTCAGTTTGTTGACAAAACATGCCAAAATCCACTATTACTCATCTCAAATCAATGACAGTTCCGGTGATCAGCGGAAGTTATTCCGCATTGTTGGCAATCTTCTCAACAAGCCGAGGGATCCAGTTCTACCCACATCTCATTCCGATGAATCACTCGCTGACCGGTTTTCTCTTTTCTTCCTGGAGAAGATTGAAAACATCAGAAAGTCTTTCCATCCAAACACGCAACCAGAACCAACAGCCACGCCAATAACACCAGATCGTTGCTTGTCATCGTTCACACCTGCGACCGAAACCGAGGTCAAGAAAGTCCTAATGAAGTCTCCCCCGAAGTCATGTGAGTTAGACCCTATGCCAGCTAATTTAATCAAGCAAAACATCGACGTGTTTGTTCCCTACATAACGGATATTGTTAACATGTCTCTATCCACTGGATCGTTCCCGGAGAGTCAGAAGATATCACATGTTCGTCCATTGCTAAAGAAAGCTGGAATCGATAAGGAAATCTTAAACAATTATCGTCCCATTGCCAATCTTAAATTTCTCGGGAAAACGATCGAACGCATAGTCTCCTCTCGGATAAACGATCACATATTCACCAACCAGTTATCTGATGTTTTTCAGTCCGCATATAGGCCGTTCCATGGGACTGAGTCTGCGCTAACGTATGTTAACAATGACATATTGTCGTCATTTGACAAGGGGCATGTCACCGCGATGGTGCTATTGGATCTAAGCGCCGCATTTGACACTGTCGACCACAAGATTTTGCTCCACCGGCTTAGTAATTACATCGGTATCAAGGATACAGCTCTAAAATGGTGCAACTCGTACCTGTCTCACAGGCCGCAGTGTGTGTGTATCAGGGATGCAACCTCCAATCCTCTTATTCTGGATTATTCCGTCCCGCAAGGATCAGTTCTCGGACCACAGCTTTTCTCAATATACACGTATCCTGTCAGTAATATCATCAGCAAATTCAACCTAAAGTACCATGTGTATGCAGATGATACTCAAATCTATATATCTTTCAAACCTTCCCAAACTCTCTGTGATTCATCTATCCGAACCCTAGAGTCATGTATTGACGAAATTCGTGCATGGATGGGAAACAATTGTCTGAAATTGAACGACGACAAAACTGAATTCATTCTCTTCGGATCCCGCCAGAATTTATCGAAGATCGACAAATCACATATCAAGATCGGTGATTCGCTCATCACCCCGGTACAACAGGTCAGAGATCTGGGTGTTGTTTTTTATTCATCCATGACAATGAAGTCACACATATCGACCATCACTCGTTCATCGATCATTCACATCCGACAAATCGGCAAAATTCGTAAGTTCCTGAATCGTGACGCAGCTGAGCAAATCGTTCATGCATTTATCACATCACGTATCGATAATGGGAATGCTCTCCTGTACGGGCTACCACAGCGCCAACTCGATCGTCTACAGCGCCTACAAAATACTACAGCCCGGATCGTAACCTTCCAGTTTCGAAGCACTCGTGGGGTGATAGATCGTTCGAAGTGGCAGCTCCTCGTCTCTGGAATGGTGTACCACGCTGGCGGTATACAAGAGACTGCTGAAAACTCATCATGTCAGCCAAGCTTTTCTCAATGTCGATTGACTCTTATATATATATATATATCTTCTTTTCCTCTCCCGCGCCTTTAGCACCCTTACGTGTGGATACGTGCGCGATACAAATCGCTTTTATTATTATTATTTTATTGCGAACCATGATTGTATAATAATTATAACTGTTGAGATGATCCCTGGATCAATCAAAATATACACTGAGGACACTGCAGTTGTTGTTCAAGACATCCCTGGATATGATACTCCATGCAACAATCCGAAACATACCATATCAATAATTGTTTGGATGATCCCTGACTGACAAATTCGGCACATCATCTCAACATGCATGCATATCGGGCTATTACCACTTGTCAGGGCGATCCCCGAATTGCACGAGGGGAATCCCCTATCTGAAACATGACGTGTACATGCCACTATCCAATACATGGTCTATAAACACACCGTTCCCCACATGAGTCCCCATCATTTGGATCGAATAAACATGAAATGTGCACATTTCTGACAACTCTCGTCTCAAAATATAAGGTTGTCGAAGGTTCTCACTACGCTATTCACGAGCGAAACAAAAATAGACGGATCAATGTTTAAATGAGACTTAGCTCCACATGAAATGTACAAATAATATGAAAAATTCACACCAGGGACTGTATTTTTAT
>JAUOBX010519948.1:0-10101 GCA_032360705.1 Eupentacta quinquesemita
TCTGACGAAATCACACCAAGGTGAGAAGATATAACATGGGCGAAGCTATTCCCTCAACTTACCGACCGATTTGGAATTCTTACCTTGCAAGCACCAAGGCAAAAGTAGGCTAATAAATATCAGCTTTACGACAATGTATACTTTTCTTGGTTGATCTCAGGCTGGCTTTAGCCTGTCCCAAAAGTGAAGAGAAACACCTCATAGGGTGAACCTACCTAACAAAAATGGGGATATTGCATTTGTGTATTTAGCAGATATTATGTTTACAAAGTTTCACATTTTTATTTCTACCTCCATTGATCGAAACAACAGAGATAATTCAGCCCGAAGAGCCAGTCCACCAAACGAGAATGAACACTACATACAGATATACAGTATCCACAATTGAATTGATTTATTGTTAAGTTATTGTCTGTTTACAATAATTTCACAGTTTTACCGCTGGTGGCCATCTTGGGTAACAATGTCTAACAAAGTATGAGCCGCATTATTGGTTTCGTTGTCAAGTGTGAACATTTCCAGTTGATATCCTTGTTGACTCGAATGGAAACAACAACAACAACAATTAGCTCAGTCTTCCCCTACCTAGCAACCTAGTCAGCTACTAGTGGGACTAGGGGATACTCCTCAAATGTAAACGAAGTTGAAGGCGTCGCACACCACATACGCCATTTGCACAAACTGGTTGGGATGAGTTGGGCAGTACATTGATCGCCGCTCTTTTGACCCAGATAGCAGATACTGTTGGCGCAACGTTAGCACGATGTCGGCAGTAGTTGGCAAAAGGTTGTACTAACAAACCAATATTTCGCCAACATTGAGCTAGTGTAACCTTGTGAACGATTAGAATGCAATTTATAATCCCACGTTAATGCGATATGTAACGTTTTCAATATGTTACCTAAATACAGTACGAATTAGTTTTCGAGATATATGACATACAGTCAATGAATAACGTTCAGCGCTCACCTCCAGCCTGGGGCGTACCTCAAGGGGTCGATGTGCTTATACCCACCCTCATTTCGCGAAAATATGACTGGTGGGGAAGAACATAATTTCACTCACCACCAGATACACATGTTGTGGGTGCAACATATATTGACACAACGTCAGAAACTGTTGGCAATATCAGGTATCGACAGACAAATGCTATTAAAAACAGTATGCTAATGACACCATCATGGTTTACATCACTTGATGTTGAGACAATAGTTACAACTGTTGAATTGTCAAAATAGTTAGGCTACTTTGATAATTGGCAAACACAAGCAATGTTGGCAAACGTTAATTTATCCAACATTGTGCTAACGGGGTGCTTATGTGCATAATATTTCAGCCAAAGATAATATGATGCAATCAAATCAGTTATAAGTAATAAAGTCAATGTGAACAATTTGATATATTTGTATGACTCCTCTCATACCTTCTAAGCAACTTCTTTGAGTGAAGGTGATTGCTCAGAAATGATGATGATGTTGTGTGTAACATAATGTCAAATAGAGGCGTTACCCCACCTAAATACCGGACTCATAAAACTGGTAAAAATAATTCATTGGTATATCGCCTACTGTTACCTCTTGTCAATCAACTCCGAATTAGAGGCGTATAGAGCGGACCGTTGAAGCGACATGTGTGATTACACATGGACAATAATGAAAAAATGGTTGCTCCTGCAACATGGGGATATAGTTTGAGGGAACGTCGCGGAACAAAATGGTGAACCAGCATCAGAACAATTACTGGTGTCAACCATTACACAATGTTGGCTCAACGTAAGCATAGAATTGGAAAAAAGTTTGAACAACCGTGGCTCAGTTTACCATCGAGCAGTCAACTATCAAATTACATTACACTAACGTATTTGCCAAACTACTGCAGATGTTTCTGTGCATAATAGGAAGTACTGGACTAACAGACCAGTGTGAGATACCACTGGAACATCTCTTGAAACCTTTATCACATAGATTAACCTTATCCACTCTGATTCACTTGACGATCTTACGACGGATAAAATATGTGGCAACCCCACTCCCATGAATGCAGCTTCCTGCAAAGGCGTATAACTCTCTCGATCAGGAATCGAGAGAACACTTTTAGTTTTTTTACACGGTTGCTACGTCAGCTTCGCGCTATTACGAAACATTGGAATTCCACTAAGATAACAGTGATTGGTAATTCCGCAATCTTTCTAGGAGCAAGCTCCCAACTTTTGGGCAGAAGGGAGCCATGCTAGAATCTTCAGAGGAACGCCTAACATATTGTAGAACACGTGTCAAGAAGTGAGCGTACAATAAGGTTCTTCTGATGAAAATTTCCGATACATTTGCCGGGTAATTCAATATCACACATATATTGAAACACTCATCTACAACTGATAGTCCTGAATCCATTTTATTCATTTTTTCTCATTCACTGTGAGAGGTATATATTGGCAGATCTCATTCAGGTTCCTGAACGCCATCCTGAATATTAGCCCACTGTGTATCCCAACTAAGTGTCCATCAAATTCCACACAGTGCGGTCAAGTGCGTCGACTTAACGAATGATCAGTTTGCGGTGCAGTCATTCAACTGTTTATGGTGCAGTGATTCGATGGGTCCAGATTATATCATCCGTTCGTTTATGGCCCCAATTCCTTTAATCAAAGAGGCTGATAGGTGTAATAATAACACGAACCTCATTAGGTGACACATGAGACAAACGGAATGTTCCTGAATGTTGTTTACTAAACAAGTATTGATATTGTAAGATTAGGGGAGCATTTGGTAAAACTGTTATGGATTATTTTGGAGACTGCTATTCCGCCTTCCAACGGGAGAATCATTGCCATATCCCAGTTACATTGAAAGTAACATGACAGAATTCATAAAGGTTATGTAGACGACTGCTGTAATTACACTAGCCAGCATTACAAAGCTACATATTCAACCAGCTCGTTATCTTTTCCGAAAGTTAAGCCTATAAATTGATGATGGTGTATGACATGCTGTAGTATTGATTTGTATATGTTATAGCAATTCTAGTTGCGTTTTCTTCTTCATTCCGGGTTATTATCCATACGTCCAGTCACATCTAACCAAGCTGTTAGCTTCAAATAATTCATCGTCGATTTCTCGCCCAGACCACGAACGTTTATGTCGTTCAATATGTACATACTAGATAATCTTCGTTTATCCCTGATATGTGTCCATGTTGTGGAGCAACCCTTCGTTTCATATCCCTTTTTTACCCGTCAAACAGTTGTGGATTCTTCACGAATAGCCCGCTGAGAAACGAATTTATCGTCTACCCGTTCAATCCCAGTAACATGCTGACTATGCCAACTATATCACTGAGAACAAATATATATTATATAGTCATATGATGTCAGATATACACCGGGTTGGTGGGGTATTTCAGAATGTCTGAGCAGATGATAGACTTCGATGCATATCCGGGAATTAACGGTAATCTAACACGGGGAGACGAGGCAGCCGCTGCACTTATCCCAGCCCCGATGAATATAAGACACTCGCCTACCGTCAACGATTTAACAATTCTGTTCCGGGAATAACACATAATATGTTCTCTCGGCATGAGGCTCCTTATACTTTGTTGCATCTGTTGCACTTGCCCGAACAACTTTTTCTCGAAAACTTCTTCCTACAAATTGATATCTTCTTTAAAAATAATGGTATCCTAAAATATCGGGTTCCCAAAAAGTATCGTTATCAGCAATCGTTTTAGAAGCCCTATATAGAACAGAACCTTTTTAGATCTCACACGAAGCGGATAATGAATCCTCCTCGGAGAATTCGGCAGAGCATTCGGATACCCACTTGTTCTGTTTGCGAATGTTGCTAATAAAACCCACGGAGATAGATACTAATTATATACTTTTTTATTTATTTAGCACTGGGGCAATCTCTTAATTTACTAGAGAGGAAAACGCCCTAGAGATGTTTCTCAGAGATCTGATTGATATAGAAATTTCACCAAGACGTAACAGAGACTGGTATCAATATCATAGCTACAACCAAACAACTCGGCAAAGATCTATGCAACTTGACTGTCTGAACCTTATGATGGAATGAATCAGCCAGTAAGTGACAGGAATGAATCTTTGCGATGCCAGTAATAGATACATTTAACAGGCGACTTGTTGACATTCACCTGCGAAAACGTGGGATGGAAATATATGACCAGAGTCAGTTACTTACTTTGCGTGGCTTCTGTGACCTCGATACGGATCAAATAATTCAGCATAGGGCAAGTGTTGAGGCGCCAGGTGAATTAGATTAGATAATAATGACAATATCGTCCCCTATACCGTATTCTCTTTATATATCAACACTGCGTTTTATCAGCTTCAGACCGTCCCTTGTGGGTTTTCGTAATACTCAACAAACTGATCCCTTACACGTCATTAGCGTACTTCTCTAACGAGGGTGAATTGAAGCAACAGTATCACATGCAGATCGGTAGATATAGCAGGTTTTGTACCGGACCTAAATTTCAACGTTTTTGGCAGTAGCCTTCAAATGTTGTATTTATATTGACGTGTTCATTTCCAGTATACAGAGTATCTTCCGAAATCTAATACTTGTAACGTCTCTGAGGAAGTCACACATCTGTTTATTCCGACTGTTACCGCTTCCGTTGTAAACAGAGCATGCAGGCATTCATGCCAAGTGTAGGAATCCACCTCTATAGCGCAACCTCTTAGCTCTTCGCTTGAAATTCCATTTCTGGAGTACTTTGGCAATTACCTGTATTGATGCTATATACAGGGATATGTTTCCCAGCAATATTAGACTCAAGCTCACGTGGAAGTTTCGAGTGGGAGGTATGAGTGGTGCAATTCAGCAGAAAGTTATACTGTCTCCGCTTGGACTGTTGGAATGTCATTAGAATATGCAAAGCTACCTATCAACCTATTTGCAATACAGAGTTAGTCAACGAGCGTATGGGCGTACCACGTGTGACTCTTAATTGCGGCCTCTGATGATGTGATTGTGGGTTGAAGACCCGGCTCAGGTATTTCGATTTGTGTGTTGTAGTATACCTCTTCTTATTCCTATTTGGTCGGTGCTTATGCCCTATATTTGATGTTTGCATTTGTCAGTAGGCCTACCTATTGTTTTGGTGTAGACGTTTTGGTTTCGGAGATCCATTTCTGATCTGGCAGTCTGGTTATATCGAAGGCTCAACGACACGCAAACTGCGTCGAAATTCCCTTCTGAGCACAATCAACGTCAAGAACGATAGGTAGACAATTTGCAAATTGCAGTCTGCTCAGAGAGCTGAAGGCTTTCACACGCATGGGAGCATACTATTTCGGTTAGATTCGTGATCAATGTCTCTTCTAAGTTGGCTAAACTTTACCTCAGAAAAAATGGTAACACTAATCACAACGAATAACGTATTGAGTAATATTTCATACCAGGTTGAGTGCACGATATGAACTGCTGTTTCAGAAACTGACGCCGTTTCAGAATATGACGTCCAAACAGTGGCTGATCAACTATTCTTCCTCCCCACAGAAGTAGATCAGCTCGTGTGCATAATGTGTGCGGTGCTGCTGTGTACGTGTATCTAGTTTAGCCTAGGCTAGGCCTACACTGCAGTGTGCATATGTCGAGTAGGCCTAGACATGTATTATTATCCTTGTTTTCCAATCATTTCGTAACAGATAATTAGCTCTAACCTGCAGTGTTTATGTAACTTGTTTGTTTTGGCACCCACACGTTCGGAACTAGGCCTAGTTCCGCGATATTGTTCGAACTGCAGAACTACTGTTTAGGCTATAGCATTAGCAGTGTAGGCCGAGGCCTAAGCAGTTCGTAAATGGAATAATACCTTAGCCAAAAATGTGTATTCATATTCTTAGGAATTTATTGGAAGAAATAACAGATGTCAGCTGAAAAATTACATTTCTGTATGAAATTTGCTCACCGAGAACTGCACTAGTTGGCGTTAAGACAGAATTTCAGGCCTAACAAAACTAATTTGTCTCTTTTGGGGAATTGAAGATGCTCCCTTTACAACAGGAGTGAGTTAAATGATCATGATGAGCATCCTAAATAACCAATGGGGGAAGATCAGTAAATAAATTCCATTTTAGGAGCAAGTATGACCTGAAATTATGTTTCAGCTTGGGTACCGTAGGCCCCAAGACAAGTGATTTTTTTTAAGAGCACTTCCTCCCATGAAAATCTGTTTTTCGATGAGGTTCTATATACATCAGTCTTATTTTTAGGAATTTTTTGGAAGAAATAACAGATGTCAGCTGCAAAATTGCATTTCTGTATAAAATGTGCTCACCGAGAACTGCGTCAGTTGGCATTAGGACAGAATTTCAGGCCTAACAAAACGAATTTTTCTCTTTTTGGGAATTGAAAATGCTCCCTTCACAACAGGAGTGAGTTATATGATCATAATGAGCCTCTTAAATTACCAATCTGGGAACATCAGTAATTAAAATTCCATTTTAGAAGAAATATCACCTGAAATTATGTTTCAGCTTGGGTACCGTAGGCCCCAAGACAAGTGAAAAAAACTAAAAAGTGCCTTTCCTCACAGGAAAACTTGATTTTGGTGAGGTACTATATACATGAGTCATATTCTTAGGATTATATTGGAAGAAATAACAGATGTCAACTGAAAAATAGCATTTTCGTTTAAAATTTGCCCTCCGAGAACTGCGCTAGTTTGGCATTAGGACAGAATGTCAGGCCGAACAAAAGTAATTTTTCTCTTTTGGGAATTGAAAATGCTCCCCTTACAACAGGAGTAAGCTATATGCTCATGATGAGCCTCCTTAATTACCAATTTAGGAAGATCAGTCATTAGAATTCCATTTTAGAAGCAAATATGACCTGAAATTATGTTTCAGTTTGGGCACCGTAGGCCCCAAGACAAGTGAAAAAAGCTAAAAAGTGCATTTCCTCCCAGGAAAACTTGGTTTTGGTCATTACAGGTCCACTGGCTTGAGCACTGGGACAAACTTAACGACTTTTCTGGGCGGGAGTAATATGGCCTTGATGCGGTTTAGTCAGCCTACTGGGAAAAAAATTATCATGAGGTTTAAGGTGAATATTCGTTCCCCTGAATATGGTTTCGAGTGAAATGATTTGCGTGTTGAATATAGATGAAGAACGAACTTTCAACCGATTTTTTTAGTCAGTATTCGTTGAATTAGCCCGTCGAAACTTGGTTCCCCTTTCTCGAGCCCCCACGACTAGCATATGTTGCTGCCATTGCGACAGATCTACTTCCTCCCTACTCTTCGTTTAACGGTGCGATGCGACACAAACATATCGTCAAGTTATGCCCATTCATGTCACGTACACAGTATGTAGCTTAGCTATGCAAGTACATGTGGACTATACTACAGAGAATTATGCTCAATGTGCAGTTAGTACAGTGCATGTCATGCTTGCTTCACTTGATTGAGCTCTCTTCACACGGAATTCACTCGCACACTCGGTATCGACTCAGATTTTCCGCTTGTTTTGAACGGAATTCAACGGAAATCCAATTCTGAAATTCAATATGTGGAGCTAACAACAATCCTAAGAATCAGATATGCCTATCCTGCTCCTACTCCAGCTACAGTCAGTACATGTAGTACAGTCCGATCCTAGCCTTGTAGTTGTACTGTGTGCAGTAAGTTCGCGCGCTAACGTGATCTGCACACACTGAGTGCATATTTACGACCCTTCGTCTAGGAACAAAACTTGCCCGCCAAACGTTTGTGTCTGTAACATTTTTTCCCCCGGGATAAATGCACTGAAAGAGTTATCAGTTCTGTTGGACTGAATGTACTAAAATAGTGGTTTAATCACTTAGCCACAGTATTATTGAGGAACTACTGTTATTTCGAAGATATCGATCGTATGTCTGTCACTCTGTTTTGTCAGTTGATTCCACGTAAAATATTATCCATTTCTTTCAACGTGAATAAAATCAACACATTGGCCATTCTATACGTCTATGAGATGCGTCGCTATCAGGGGAGTAAGTTTCGTGTTTGGAATACTCTATATTTCGTGGGAGAAATCATCTGTTTTCTTTCGTCTTTCAGACATTTCAACATATTTTGTATCGATTAGGGCCTATTTCTCACGAAAAATCTATATCTAGGGCCGGATTGAATAAATATTGAGATCTAGCTGATATTATCCCATGATCTGCCACCACCCAATAGGCTCAATCTGACCTTGAAACCAATTACAGAGCCAGCTCCGTCCAGGATTGTGGTCAAGTTTAACGATTCTCAACCGGCCGATTCGGCCGATCAATTGTCCAGAATTTCAAGGCAACTGAACAGTAATGCTTCAAAATATTGAGTATCATGCAAAATAGGGGAAATTAGGTAAATTAAAAAAAATACCCCAAATCAGGAAACTTCCCTCAATATTCCGCATTTCTCAAGATCTCCGCCCCGAATTGGGGGAAAATATATAATTTGTCATTTTCCACCTCGTTGGTGATCGACAGTGATCCAAAATCACGATTAGCCCCAAATCGAAGAAATTCTCTCGAAATTCGGCATTTTCAAAATTCCGCCTAAATTCCTGAGGAAACATGTATTTAGTAACCATTCACCACTGTGTTAAAATTTGATAGAGTTTGAACGTTCAAAACTTGAGATATTTGGGAAAGCAACAAAAAATCCGACGAACACATACCCACATACACACACATACACGCATACACACGCACACAACCTCACGCACACGCATACACACACATTTTTTGCGCGTATCTCGTTACTGGATCTCTTGCAACCCATGGGTACCCCACCATTAGGTGCCCCTAAATGCAAGCAACTCTCCCAAATAAAAGTGTTACCATAGCAACCGTTGCTATGGCGACTAGCACCAGTTAATATGGGTGAAATGGCGAACTGACTAATAAGATAAAAAGCTTCCGCTTTCCCCGGATCTGAGGAAGTGGGACGTAAAATGACGATCCCGGGACCAGGTCGGGATTAGTTACTGTACACTCCTGCCTCCATAACATCTGAGCACTAGTTGAAAAGAGAAGGCGAGTTATTACCGGTGCTCATCCACGATCAGCACGGCAGGGTTCTACGATGAGCCGTCGGTGGCTTCCTGAACATGTACCAATCAAATCATATCAACCCCTGCAGTTTATGAGCATTCTCCATCTCTCATCAATGAGTGCATGATGAAGTCCAGCGTCTCGCGTCGGATCTTTGAAACCATGAGGAATCATAAACCTCTACTCCCAGCAAAGTCGAGGAGTCTGAGACTACTGTAAGCACGGCTGCCAGATCCATAGGGGCCAAGACATGACTCATACCTTGACTTCATTATCATATGATTGTGGGTTCAATCCCCAGAAGTGCTAAACCCGATTTCCGTTGTATCCTTGAGCAAGGAACTTTACCTTGACTGCTCCGGGCCGTGAGGAACGCACTCACTCCCTCACTCGGTCCCATGACGGTGGAAGTCGTCGGGGAGACATGAGTTTAGAAGCTGTCATCTTCCTCCATGCTGGTTCGTCAGTAGCCTTGGTGAGTATGATCGGGCCCGTTCAATTTCTGACGTTGCCTGTCCAGCTCCTCCGCTGTCGCCCTCGTCTGCGCTCACCTTCGACGGTGCCCTGAATGATGGTCTTGAAAAGGCTGTCGTGTCTTGTGATGTGGCCAAACCAAGCCAGTTTTCGCCTTTTGACTGTAGCAAGCAAATGTTCGTAAGGCCACACAAGGTGTCTGACTCTGCTGTATACATACTCATTAGTCTCATGGTCAGTGAAGGATATACCGAGCAGCCTCCTCAGACACTTGGTTTCAAATGCCTGGATTCTCCTTTCACTTCCCGCCAGTTACGTCCAGATCTCACAACCGTAGAGTAGAATTAAAACGATGAGTGACTCAAGAGACGGAATTTGGCAGAAAAGCTTATGTTGCTCTTCCAAATCCCACTCAGTCTGGCCATCGCTGCTGAAGTTGTTGCAATTGGGATGCGGATCTCTGCTGTACAGGTGGTATTTTTTGACAGGGATGCTCCAAGGTACTTGAAGGTGGAGACTTCATCGAGAGGTTCGCCATCCGGTGTGATATTGGCTTGGATGTTTGTTCTGCTATTCACC
>JAUOBX010520059.1:0-10101 GCA_032360705.1 Eupentacta quinquesemita
GAGGCCTCAAGTTCATGAGTGTAGAACCGCACGAAAATTTTGCCTGAAAGGAAAAACTTGGAGTAGTTGACTGATTTCCCACTGCGAAAGAACTGAGCCTGCGCGCGTAGCGCGCGAAATTTAGCAATAAAATCACACGTCTTGATTGGATTCATGGGGAAATAATGGCCTATGAGGCCCACAGTTTATGATCCTAGAGGAGTTGATTGATTCCTAACAGACGAGGAGGAGCCTGCGCGCATAGCGCGCGGAACTTTCGCATTGAAAACCCAGGTATTGATGGCCTCATACGTTAGCAAAGGAGAAACGTAATATAGTAATATCTAGTGTCAACGTCGGGAATGGAACAAGGAGCTCATGAGGTGCAGGCTAATGCGATATGAGACCCCTAGGAAACCCTCGATTGTAAGGTCATATTTACTTTGTATACTGGCCGGATTAGCGCTGTAATAACGTCACCTCGCCCGCACCCTCTTCCAAATAGCTCGACGGCCCATCCCCTTGTTTATCTTTTTCTTTCTTCTTTGAGTAGTATTATTGCCTTGCTCCCATCAACTCAATTAACACCCTTCTTTTCTTACCCGCGCGCTCCGTATTTTTATCCGTCTGGAAGTGTGTGGGGAATATTAAATACGATGTCTCTCACGTTTGGCACTCCGTAGTTTGCATCTGCATGATGTATGTAATGGAGTGATCATAGGAAAGCAAGCTAACGCCGATTCGCCGGGAGCTGTGATGTTCGCAATTGGCATTAACTCCCTGTACTTATCGAACTACTGGGGCTCACAATGACCACAATGTTCTCAGAATAGCGATTGTAATAGACCTAAATGTGAACTATGGAAGAATGGGACGCTACACGAACCGCTAAGAGCAACAGTTTGGGTTGAATATGGAAGAATTCCTTGGAAACAACATACATTTTATTAACCGGTATCATTTTTTAACAACTCACCCCACCCCCTACCGAAATATTCGCTTTAAAACATCGGTCTGTCAATTTTATTTTTTGACCAACAACCGATAGGGGGCAGGTCCCCCCCCCCCCCTGTGGCTCCACCCCTGGTGTAGGATATACAACGCAGCTTCCTCAGACACTTGATTCCGAATGCCAGGATTCTCCTTTCACTTCCCGCCTGTAGCGGGACATGCATGAGCTGCCAAATACCAAGAAACGTCCTTTTTATCCTGACGTGGCTGGGATACGCGTCCTCCTGGGTCAATCCATGTATTTACACGTCGAGCATTCCTAACGATAGTGTTGTGCAAATCAAAGTCACGCAGAAAGAAGTCAGTTCGCTTCACTGACGAAACCACAGTGCCTCCTCATAGAAGTTATAGCATTAAAAACAAAATGCAAACATATACTGATTACATGCAGTCCATGAGCGAAGTAGATTGAACTCCTTGTTGTTGTTGACAAGTTCTTTTAAAGTATTTGCCACAGTGATTTAGGTTTTGACTGTCATCAAGTTTTGAACCTATTTGTTTTGAGCAGAGGCGCTGCATTCGTTCGTAATATACTATCGAGATATTGTAACCAGAGTGCTGAATAACTTGAGGCAATGCTGATGCTGTTCGCAATTCATCGTTTTGTGCCAGTGAACGTTGGTACACTCCTTCAACGTGCAGCCAATCTCCTAGACAGAATACAGGCGGCTGGGAGTTGAACAGACAGACGCTACATGCATCAAACTTGTTTTCGAAGTTGGTTATGTAAATCGGCTAATATTGGAAATAATAATATATATAATATATGCCAACTAGGCATAAAATATGTTGATCCAAGATGACCAGCCACGTCGTGATAAATGAGGTTAGGCTAGTCCACATTCAGACTGTTTGGGTTGTTTGCTTCATAAAATACAAGACAAACGTCCAACGATGGAGCTATTATCCGAGCACAGACGTATATTGTTTTCAGGACCTCACTCTACTCCACATATACATACATATATTACATTGTATACACTGTTAATATAATGAGCAAGGATATACTCAAAACTAATTTTTACTTAAAGGATATACTCAAAGCAATTTTCACGCAGCATTTTCAGAAGAAGAGGGTCACGCTTGGAACCAAGTTCACTTATGATTAGGTAGATGAAGATTGCTTCACAACATCATAGTTGCGTAATATGTATTTCTTACATCATTAGGAGGCATGTCCGCCTACCAAAGCAATGATCAAAATGCAGGCTGTTGCTCCCAGGGCTCAATTCTGTTCACTTCAGATGTTCTGAGGTTCGTTCTAGTGATAAATGATGTAGGCCCAAGCGAAATGTTGAATAATAAACAGCGAATCTCTCAGACAAGAATGCAAGAGGCATCAAATAAAGACTGCTGTACAACATTGTGTAACTGTGTTCAGCTTTTGTGAAAAACGGAGGACATAGTCAAGAGCAGGAGACTATCAATTATTGTAGAATGACATGTAATATCGGTAGTATATTACTACGACGTTCTCATATGAGGTTATTGTTCATCCAATATTACGCAACCTACTATTCCATATAGATTTATATTCTACTATATTAGGCTAAATGTCCGCCTACCAAAAATGTTCCACCCATAACCTATCTATTTGAGCTCATTTCAGGTTCGGTGTAATGATAAATAATACATGTCCACGCGAGATGTTGAATGATAAACAGGAAATACATCAGACATTAATAGACGTGGCCTGAATAGGGAAGGGAACAAATATGCCATATCATGAACGTCCTCGTCTAGGGTTCTGCTTGACCACAGCATTAGCAACAAACAAGGTCGTTCCTTCTTTCAACCCATAAACTGCCCTTGTAGGTTTGTCACAGAACAAGTTCCGCATTATAAGTAGTAGGTTAATATATGTTGTGGTTCGACTGACCAGCGGTGCGAAGTATCAGGTCAAGTCGCCTTTCCCAAACTAATAATAGCTAGTCCGGTGTAAATACAGCTGCGATCTATAGAATGAGGCACACGGCGCCTATCAATATCATACAGCTGCTGTGTTCTATAGTGTGTGTTTTTCATTCCAATTCAGTATCCATTTTTCAAACGAAAGCGTAAGAGAAGTCATCATCGAAACTGTATGCAACCTGACGCCTACATAACCCAATTAGGGTTTAAACTGCACTGTTTGATTATCAGCCACTGTAATAATAATTCGGTTCCAGCTACATACAAACTGTTTCATGGAAATGTTAATCCTAAACAATGAATGATTGAATCCAGACGGAGTAGATCTTCACCCAGTTATGCTTACGTAGTCCGTCTCGGATTAGGTAACACGGCGGTAAACCCCTGTATTTGTATTCTGTAATCCAGCCAGCCCCACCCCTCCTTTTCTTCCCATTAGGGTGGTTAATTGTCGATTGAACTAAATAATTGCAGATATGTGACATGATTGCTCACGATAAAGAATCGAATTATTATTTATCTCATCTGTCACTATTGCGTGATCTGAACACAACAATTCTTAACACGAAAGGCCTCTCATGTCCTAGAAATGAGAAAATATTCCCTGGCAGCGCTTACTTATACAGTTTATTTGAGAGATATGTTATTAAATGGATTTATGATTACTTGGCGTGATCCAGAGACTCACTGTCATAACTAAAGTAATGTCCAATTTTGCTACGCGTTGCAGTGTTCCGAGTTTTATCCACACATTATACGAATTATGTCACAGAAAACAGGTAAAAATACAGGTTTGTAACACGGGAGTGTGTTGTCACCTGCCATCCGTCACGAACGTGAGTTTCCATCCCTAATTATACCAGGAATTGTTTCAACGCTTCTCGTGTCCTGATGATTTCACGGCCAGACTACTGCAGCGGTTTGTTCCATCAGCCCCTTCCGCAAATTGCTGCGACTTCAGAACAATTCTGTTTTGGTGTTTCAACTTGCCGGGCTGTAGAATATCATCTACTTCTCTGTTTTATTCACTGAACGGATCGTTCAAAGGCTCTTCTCCACATGTCTCTGAACAACCTTGCTCCAGTATACATATCTACAAACCCAGTGTCCTACACCCCATGTGTATGACAGACGCCACTCGTCTACAATTGTGTATGGTCACGTAATATAATTGTTTCGGATGCTGAAATTAGGAAACTTACTTTTCTTTATATCTGCTCCTATTTTCATTAAAAATGACCCGTAAACTAGGGAACGAACAACAGTATATTGAAATGTTCATGCCTAAAGTCAATCAGGCCTAGCATGATAAAAAAATCCCGAAAAATAATGCGCTGTATAATTCAGTACAGGCATGGGCTCTCTTAAAACGTATTTAATGATGACGTAGGGAATGCTGTCGACTCCTATTATGAGTCCCGAAGAAACGGAAGCAGCCTGTTCCATAGTTGGTGCGGCTTAGGAGTACTTTGTTGGCAACGTCCTTGCTCGGGTTTAGACAGAATATACTTATATCAGGATTGAAGTGCATGGCGCGGCTGGTAATATACTGAAGAACAGCTGTGGATAGATCAGCGATGCTTTGTTGGGGCAATTACTGAGACAAAAATCAACATTCTCACAATGTACTTACTTACATTACCCCCCAATCAACACTCAAATCAACATCGCTCTGGTGCTCACTGAAAACAATATAAAACATTGACAATGTTTACCTGTCTTTCCCCCGAGTGACCCTGGATAACATTCGACCCGATCCCACGGAAGGTTTACGCACCCACCATGAACAAATACCTGGTAGTGATACAAGTTCTGTCCAGTACATCGTCCCAAGAGGCCAAGACATCCCTTTGGAATAAGTCAACTACTCAGAATTGAAAGGTGTTTTGTCACTGGCTGCTTATCAACGTGGAGGTCATATTGATTGCATCCATCCATCAACCTGTAAATTGAAAATCCACCAGTCAACCACCAGTTTCTGTTTCAGTCTCTCGTATGTAGGCGTACAACGAGGAGGAGACGGAAAGCAACAAAGGGCAACAACAAAATATATCCTGGATGAGTTCATTGGAAGCAGAACGTTGCTAAATTACGCACAGAAACTGAGCATCTCCCGAAGCGCTCACCATGGTCATGATAATTCAAACACTGCATAATTTAAGTGATAACCCATTCTGAACAACCTAACCAGAGATGGCCTAATTTTAGGTCCAATATCAGTTCATTACTTCAATCACTATGTTGGAAAATTTACTTTTTTGAACCGGTGTGCTATGAAATACAGGATTTTCTCTCATTCATTAACGCTCACCCTGATCAGAGTACACTAATATATACTATACAATACGGACAGCCAATCAGGAGAACCCTCGTACCCAGTGCGCATCAGCTGACATTTTTTTTACTGGAAGGGTTCTGAGAAAATGGACGATCGTTATACCAGTCGATCACGTCCTTTGCCCTTCGATGTCCGCTACTATTTCTCGAACACACAACACATCATGCTTCTGTGTGAATAGATGCGATACATTATCGTCAGAATTGCTGCCAGTTTATTCCCATCGTTGAAACTATCAGTTCGTTGACAAATCCATTTTGAACGAAAGAACATGTTCCATATTCCAGGAGCTTATTGTGTGGATATCCGACACAATACAGACCCTTTGAAACATCCAGGAGCGGTGCGGATATACTGCACTATTATCTGCTTCAGACATCCACCTGTACACGGAACAATGTGGTGTCTCTTGACAAGTCCGCAATGGAGGCGGTTATTACAAACGGACTGAACATTCGTGATAGAGGATATTGCTCAAGGATCCAATGTGGATTCGAGCTCACAAACTTGTGCCCGATGCCTCAGCCAGACAGGCTCCAGGAGTGTTGTAACTAGGGGTGTTAAATTTACATCGGTTCCGTCGTATTGGCAACAATTCTTCCTAAACAGTGTATTATTTTAGTGCCTATGAGCAGCTGCGATGACGTATACACTAAAACATCCACGACAGAGACAACTCAAATCCAATATACGCAGTTTGTCCACAATCAATCAATAACAGAATAGCTATTCACGGCAGATTTAGCTAATGCCCTTCCGGTATGAACAATTCCCTATTTCGATACTATTTACGTCCTCGGGTAAACCACGCCGTGCTGTGCATGTTTATTCAACGCTGTCCAGCGCATAGCATCTTGAGTGAGCGCTTGTTACTTCAAGGAATGAACCATTCCACTAGCACAGTATTGACTCGTTCCAGTGATTTGGCGGTCACTACGATTTCATGGTTTTTGTATAACTAACATTGTACAGTTCCGAAGACATCAGTTAATCTCGTCACCGTTAGAGAGTTCGAGAACAATACGCTGCTCCAAACTATAAATATAGCATTAAGGACACATGAGCAGATAAGAGTTACGATTCAACATAGCATTCAGTGTTGTGCACGGTAACACTGGTGTCGACAACATGGTGAGCTGGTGTCGGTGTTGGTGTCGAAGCACTGCGGTGTCGGTGTGGGTGTTGGTGTCGGAACCTCATGTTGTCGATAATTTACCTGGTGTCTGGCGGCACCGGCACTTTTTTCTGCATCCCTACTCCTTTGATGTGCACCATTGCATTTTACATTCTGATTGTTTATACTAAACTGATATCACTACACCTATATGACTATATCCTACAACAATTAGTCTCACTCCAATGACTTAATTCATTATATACAGTGTCATATATTTCCAGTGTGACTACACTGTCAGCCCAAATTATCGTTACTTTGATGGAGCATCACGTTAATGTTACGATGCAATTCGGGTCAGCCCCCAACCCATATGACCCAAGTGACTAATACATAGTAAGCTGCTATAGGTGACCCTGGGATGGCCCAGTGATGCCACATAGGTGCATCACGTAGCTCTAGCCTCCTAGTAATCTCCACGGGATACAAATATGACATATACAATACTTTCATTATAGATACCCAATTGTGATGCAGATATACAGTCACTGCTACAATTCGCTTAAAATGTATAGGCCTACCCAAGATTGATGATACCGTATATGTTATGAACGAACGATGATACAGGGACACCTCAGAATACGGCTGCGAGGCCGATAGTCAAATTCAGTGGAGATGTTAATATGCTATTTGTCACAGTGTAGCATACGGTACTCTCTGAATCTAACATAGCTATGTTTAACCTGATGACGAAGAGGTTGCTTCCATACATTATGAGTTGTCATAAAAACATATCATAATTCGACATTCCTTGTTTTATCACATTTTTATACAGCCCCTGGTGCAATTAGTGTACAACATCGATCAAACAGCTAGAGCAATGGGTGTTCAGTAAAGCAAGGGACTATACATAGCCAAAACAGCACTCCATGGAGCCCAATGCTGGTTTGGTGTGGGCCTACTAATTGTTGTAACTGGTGTCGGGTGTTGATGTTGGTGTCAAACCTTTCTGGTGTCAGTGTTGGACCCCTTTTGCCGGGACCGGTATCGGTGCTGGAGTCAGAGGCAGTAATGTCGGTATTGGTTTTCGTGTCAGACTTGTCGGTGTCGGACACAACACTGATAGCAGTCTGGGATTAATATTTAGTTCTGTCTTGTACATTCAAATGTTATGTTATGATCATTTTTCACTGGGAAAGTAACTCAAAGCAAAGTTACTAGTTCTGATATCACCTATGTGAGTGTGGTACGGTGTACATAACTCTCTATCCGACGAAATCCTAGGAAATCGGAGCATTTCCGTGATCACTTGCTTTCTAGAATCGCCTTTCTATAGTTGTCCGTAACATCAGGTCAGGTTACTTTACATAGCACGTTATTCCATATGCTGTTAACAATTCGCTAATGACTCCGCTATATTAACTCATATATACATTAGAGTTAATTCTAATGGCCCTGCCACCCTTCTGCATACACCATGACCTGGTACCCTGTTAGGCTGTCTCAGTGAATGTTACCATGCGGTACTCACCACACTGTACCTCGTAGACAGTCGCCACTAAATATCAAACATGGTAGTTGCTGCCGGGTTCTAACTAACAACAGTCAGTCAGTCACTGGTCAAGGAAATGACACCACGAGGTAAATCAAAAAATGTCGCAACAGTTTTGCCATGATGTATCCACTTACAGAACATGCTCATCCACAAAAACAACTAAGAAATTGTACACTCCTTGGATAGGCTGGCATTATGATACCACTCCAAAAACAAACCCCCATCGGCCTTACATGGCTGTTGTCAGAATTTACAAATAGGCTTCCTCCTAAAACGTTCTGACTTTTGGACTACAAATCACTCTTATCAATTGAACGTTGTAAATTAAAGGAAATGCTTAATGAAACGGACTCATGAACGAACGAGTGGAAGAACTACAGCCGATACATTGTACCTGTTATGTGTCAGGAGTGACCAGTATTAGAAGTTATCAAATAAATCGTGATGTTATTTGGAAAGGTGATGCATAAAATTGGTATAAAGTATTCGTTCGGTTATTCATTCTAATCATGATACAATCGATTGCAGGCAAAACTCTCATACTCTCAACACGCGGTTCTTTGCACGGTTTCACCAGACTGCTAAATTATGGGAGCTCGATTCAAAATCGAACACAGGACGTAACATTTATTATCTTTATAAATAAATGAAGTATCCAGTGTTTCTCAGTTCAACCTTGCAACTGCCCAATACACCTGAGCCTAATCAACCTTGAAGCCAATTACAAACCAATTTGTGGCCAATTTGTAGTAAGTTTCACGACCATCTGACCGTGGGCTGGTCAATCTGGTCGGATAGTCATCGTCAATTGCCCGGCTATGTGTATTACATACACGTCAATTATCCCTTCATCCAATCAGTAGTAGCTGACACATTCTACATTTAATATGTATTTCATTGTTGGGTAAACAAGTGAGCATGCTGGAGAGTCAATGATCGGTTGGTTATACCCTCACAGGTCTTCTTGAATGAAGAATCTGTTTAGTTTCCCTAATATATTAGTAATAAGTACTAAGACTAGATATTAGCAGAATTCCGCTGTGCGTTCGTTTTGCTAAACATGATTGGGATTAGCTTTATTTCCACATCTGCCTCGGCCTCACAATGATAAATCAATCAAAGTAGAAGTAAGTACGTGACATTGTTGTGACTGATTCATTTAACGCCCGTTCATTTTATTTAAAATAGTATCTGTATATATATATATACATGATATAATTATCTGATGACTGTCAGATTGACTGTGTTGGGAGGAATACGGGGAATTATAGTGCTGCTGCTGGTAATACATTGGACCTTTCATGAGGTTTCATTACAGTATCGGAAAAATTACCCTACGAATCAGGATTTGCTAGGAACAACGTAGTTGAACATGTTGCGATATTCCAGAATAACTTTCAAATTAAGAAGTAGTTTGAATTACTCCTTGTCAGTACTTTTTCATTATACAATGTTATTGTTCCGTTTAATTTTGGGTCACTGTTTTTAATTATGTCATTCGATCGTGTACTCAGTCATATCATTGCTAAAATGTGAACAATATATCCTGTGAAATCGAACTTACGCTGAACATGATAATCAGGCCTTTACAGATAATTTCGAATGTATATTATTCTCTGGACTGTTTGATCCATACTTACTTATTCGGATCACTGAACTTTCGATGGACTAATGTACCAGTCAAGGGTACGATAACAGGGTACGCAAACGACACGTTTAGAGTGACATGCATGTTGACGATACATGTACAGCAACTGATCTGATAGAGGTTATGCAGTGCGCTTGTTCGTTGTTCATCTTGGGCGGATTTGTCAGCTGCAGTCACAACGGATCAAGACGCGAAATATCCCGATCTGTATCTAATAGATAGCCTAGGTATTCTATGAGCTCATGTGCAAAAATTGATGCGAATTGAATTTGTAGAAACATCTTATCTCAATGATTCAACAATAATGGGAACACTGATACCTTCTATGATCTTCGATATCATATCTGCCACTTGATGTTGAGTATCAGACCCAATCCACCAATGCTTTGACCGATGTAAGGTACTCATGCAGAATTTTGAATTACTAACACATAACCACGTACTGACGTACTACACTGTCTGCTCGGCTCCTCGACATGTTACAAGTATCTTATTCAAAGCACGTAGCAACTGACCTGCCCTACTCTTGGTGATCTTGACTTCGT
>JAUOBX010520170.1:0-10101 GCA_032360705.1 Eupentacta quinquesemita
AGCTCTCCGATAAATAGAAACTGGGTGAATATCTCGAGTTGGGAATGGGCGATTCCACATCGAATTGGTTACACACGTAGCGAATGAGGTCCTTTATCATTGTCGCTGTGAAGGCTATATCCGCCATAATGGAAAGAGACTGGCATTCGTGAGCCAAAAATCGATCGATCGGTGCACTATATGTTATCGTTGCAGAGTGACCGGGGCTTTAACCTGGTAAACACACGGCTTCTCTGGTGACCTTGAATTGCCGCTATGTTCGGGGATCAAAAATTATCCGCGCTCACCAAGTTCCGGGTAAATTACACGACCTTGATATATTCGCACTAAACCCGCAAAATAGGAGACAACAGCCATGCAGCAACGCCCACTTTCGAACTAATTTTTCCACTGGGGCGTACATGTGTACCAAGTTTCAAATGAATCTGACAAAGTTATCGCGAAAACGCCCACACCTTCCGGCAGCAGCTAATGAGACGTCGGCAGCTATATTTCCACATACATAATATCCCGCGGGGATATAATGAAAACTTCGACTCATGTGTTCCCAACAACCACAACTTAACACTGACTGCACTTGGGAGAAAACGCATTTATCTTCTTGATTTGACCATGAGACTATATGAAACTGACTCCCCAACGTAGGCTACTGTTGAGATGGC
Source organism: Eupentacta quinquesemita (assembly GCA_032360705.1). Taxonomy (NCBI): domain Eukaryota; kingdom Metazoa; phylum Echinodermata; class Holothuroidea; order Dendrochirotida; family Sclerodactylidae; genus Eupentacta; species Eupentacta quinquesemita. The sequence goes on from JAUOBX010520170.1 coordinate 663, forward strand.
GAAAATGATTGGGCCTACTGTGTAAATTCCCCTCGGAGCAAGGACGTTATTTCCGTCGCGCTCTGATGGCTCTATACTAACGTCCTTGCCCGGGATATATTGGGAAACCTTCTATGAGGGCGCTTCATCCGATGATATTTTACCTTCCTCATAGTGTTCAACCAGTTTTGCGACCCCCCATGTAACTTAGATCGAGGCAGATGCAGGTACGTAGCCACGATGAGGAAATTCACCTGCACCTGCCTGGAATGCTGGACTGGAACCCTGTGTGACGTCAGACTTACGAATCCCGACCTTGGCTGTGGCCCACAACGTTCGTATATTGTATTTTATTTTGTATCATTCAAAATTAGTGATCCTGCCCACTGACATACCAGTGCTCTCTCTCTCTCTCATTAGGCAGTTAGGGAGCTTTATATTTCACGACGGGGATTTTTGCGACGGGGATTTCTCCACGTTGTCCACCACGTCGCCGTCCGGCAGTTAAGGCCGGATTCCACTTGTGCGGATGCGGGATGCGGTATAAATGTCGAAATCACTGTTTCGTGAAGAAGCCGTAGGATGATGCGCGAACACATCAAATATGTAACAGCGAATGAATACTCAGTGTCGTTTGAATGCTCTATGGGGGAGATATTCCACATAACACCTTTGCGGTATGCGGCATCAATGCCGCATTGGTACGCATGAGGATTTTGCTTATATAGCGCGCGTTCCATCTTATTCGAATTACATTTTGCCATGTTGTGATCTATTTTCATCTCTGTTACCATAATACAGCTTATTCGGGCACTTTCCATGTTTTAGGAGCTCGCGTCCCCGTCGTGAAATCTGAAGCTCCCTATTGGCTGATTGGGGAACCTGTGAGGAGATTGAGTAAAATCTATGACCTCAGCGGTAGCGACTTACAGTACTCTCCGGGATTGTGGGAGAGCGTGCACGCTCCCTGGATCCAGGGCTCTACGGGCATGTTTTCGACGCAGAAGGGTTCTTTATGAGAATGAGATGTTATAATCATGTCATATCATACGTATCGTCACAAAACATTGGTTCCCACACTTGTCCTATACCTAGCAACGATACATTCGTAGCCTATGCTGCTATCCTAACCTAATCAGCAACATTCCTCAGTAGTTAGTGATCGTTTTCATTGTTGTAAGAAAATGAGAATGGTGTATATCTCAGGAAAGGGAATATTTTTCAATAAACCTGTCATACGACTTTGCAGAAATCGCTGCAATTTATTGCTAGATCCAATCTACTGGTGAGTGCGTAAAGTATTGAGGATGATCCTCAACAAAATGCGGATAGTTGCAGTAAGTCTTGTCGATCGGCTGTACGCAGTTATCGTGGTTGAACTCCGAAGAACGAAAAACGAGAAACAAGGAACTCCTAGTCTGCTTCTCCAGGACCTGGGAAAGTGATTATTTCACTGGTCGTTCGTCGGATGGGGACGTTGAATGACGATCCCGGAAGCAGGTTGGGATTGGTTAAGGTACAGTACACCCCTGTTTTGATATCCTCTGAGCACTAATCGAAGAGAAAATGCGAGTTATCGCTGTTGCTTATTCACGATCATCGTGGCCATGTTTAGTTGCTTTCTGAACCTGCAGCATTCAACAAAAAAACAATACAACTCTGTCCTTTTCATCTTCCAGCCCTAACAGATCCGTGTGTCCCCAATCCGTGCGACAATCTGGGCTACTGTACTCGTCTTCCCGGTGAAACCCCCGCCTTCGGTTGTACCTGTCTCAACCAGAACGAAGGGGTTACCTGTTCCGATCCATGTACGTAATATTCCTATTATCATATCCCACGCCTCTAGACACGCCTCTGTTTGGGCTGCTCGGCCTGAAGTCTAACACGAATATGAATGCCTTGAGTTGTCTCCTGAGTGATCGGCTTGGTGGCGGACAGAACGGATATATCGGAGTGTGTGTTAAAAGAGAACTTCAGTAACAAAATATGAGGTGGGACTCGCAGAAACGACCCACAGGTCTCCGCCGCCGCTACCAGGAAACAATAACCGCAATAAGCCCGATAACCCTCAGTCCGTAACCTGAAACTTGGCACACAATATGTCTGCCTCGGAGAAATCTCGGATGGGTTTGACAATGGGTGTTGCTGAATGACAATACTGTCCTCTATTTTGTAGGTGCCATGCACAATTTCATCAAGTTTGTCCGATTTAATTGGAATTCAGTCGGTATGGATAAAAGCACGGTTAGTATCGTAGAACATGACGGTCATTTCGATTGCATTGGAGGTCAAATTGGCATGATAATTTAAGCTATTTGTTATTAATTCGTTCTGATTTGAACACACGTACCTCAGTGCGAGTGACCAACTTCGTTACCAACCAAAGTGGATGTCATTACTAGATCATCAGAGGTCAAATGTGGGTATTTCATCCGGGGATATAAACGTCGGCAGTTTATCCGCCTGCACAATGAGTAACTTTCGAGATAGGGGATTCATATCTATCTGTCTATATGGAAGACCCGGCAACGGACTCGGGACCTGGGTTCTACACTTATTACCAGAGGGAGTTGAGTACAATCGGCGCGGAGTTATCTGCTGCCACATACTCTCCGGGATTGACGGAGTGCGTACCACTTCCTATGATCAGGGTAATATCTGTAAAGCGATTTGAGCATGTCACTGACGTGGAAAAGCGCTATATAAGAAAGTAGATATTATTATTATATTATTACCAGCAGCGGATCCATTAGGGAATTCCGTGCCATGTAGACCAGACAAATCACTTTGCCGATTTGGGCATCGATTTTCTGGGGTCACAAAACCGCGAGAACTTCGCTGACCTCGCTTCGCGGGAGGCGGGTCACAGTGTTCGACTGTTTGTATCATAAGTTCGCGTTTCAGTCTGAAAATCTGTATGATATTTCGACTGAACCTGATCCGATTAGACTGTTTCGCAATTCGTTTTGATGTCAATTGATCCATAGAATTCAATTCCAACAGAAAACAATCAGAGAATAATACAATTAAATGCCTAAAATGTATCCGTCCCCAACCCCAATAGAACTGAGGTGACCACAGGAATGTGTCACACGGCCGTAAAATATTTCAGCCAAGGACAGGCAGGTTTGTCCTGCCTCCATGGCACACAATTTTGTCATGTCCTTATACATGCAAGGCCTCTCGTTCTCAGGATCGTAATAAGAGGTGATGCATTGGGGTCGCCCCCCCCCCCCTCATGTTCCTTGCCATTACCCCCTGCTCCGCGGAACCTGATACCTTTCCTATCAAAACTTACCACCCGCCGTAAAAACGGGCGACCTGTTGTTCTTGAACTCCGATGCGCCCCAACAGGCATTCGATCGGGGCTAGCTGGTGCGCAGGAAATAATATTGAGACTGACATCAGATGGGAATTGCCCTCTTGAAGGTGTCGTCATTGTCCAGATCAGCTTTTTCTGGAGGGTGGCGTGGGGTGTTTATTCTGGGAATAGTTCCTGAACTTGTCAGCAGCGCCCTCATCACTTTAACACTTCGAGACTGTGTATTATTGCTAGTACAACTATTATGTGAAACCAAATTGTTCTGAGGAATAATTTATTGCATTATGTCAATAATGATAATAATAAATTTGATAGGCCGATAATTTTGTGCACTCGTGAACTTAATAGCTAACAAACAGCAATATGATGGTGTTTACGAGTGTCGACTGAACTACTATACACTATATATATATTAGTATCTCTGCCCCCGATACCGAATCCGAGACCAGCAATTATAGGTCTCGATACAGGTCTCGAACACAACACGGTGCGTCATGAAAAGCAGCCGATTGCTACCCAGTATCTATACATTTGGCGATAATTTGCTATTCTTTCTCTTTCCCAGTGGATCCACCAAGGAACGCTTGCCTGATCCCCGACCGATGCCCCGATGGTGAGGTCTGCAGCGCCCCTCCGGATATGATCGGGTTTAAGTGTCTTCCGCCGCCACTTTAGTTTTACTCCTGGTGGATGCCGTTATGTTGGTGTCGGGAAATGGTGTACGCACGGCGGGAGTTCCGAGGATTCGACCACTCGTCCCATGACCCAAGTGATTGATAAATGTTAACACAAGAACCCAACCCTAGTTTCTCTGTCTAATGGAAGTTTAGCTTCTCTTTCGGTGATAGCTGGTGTCTAGGAACTCATTATTACCTCGTGTCCGCCAATAGAGAGAGAGTGGGACCATCCATGAGGGTGACCTTCTGAGTCCCGACTCCCCCCCCCCCCCCCATACCCTCCCCTTACACACAGACACCATGACAAATCCCTCAGTACACCATCGGGTGCAAAGGTGTCGGGGTCTTATCATAGTAAATTCTGAGTCATTTTTACTCATTCAGTTGAGTCTTCATTTGTCCGTGTTATACAATCCTAACTGAGTCATATGACTCATGACGACTGAGTCATTTGACTCACTACGATACATCGATGAGTCAAATGACTCACTTTTCCCACCTAAGTGAGTCATTTGTTTTGTCCGTGTGGTGACACGCTGTGAATCTTGCATGAGTCAAATGACTCACTTGCTGAGTCATTTGATCCAACAAGTGAGTCATTCGACTCACCAGTTGAGTCCAATTTCCCCCTCTAACGACCTCGAAGAACCTTGACCTAACGCCAAAAACGATATGTGCAACCCACATATATGGGACTAGTAGTTACACTGGTTTCATGATGATCTTCATATACCACCACATTTTACCTAAGCATCTGCAGCAGTTATTTCCGGTCGTGTGCGAATTATCAATTTTCATTCATTATGGCTCACATGAACACTCGTTGTATTATTGTGTGATCCACTTTTTTCTTACCAGTGAATGTCGTTCTGTTGGTGTCTTGGAAACAGGATTCCGTTCCACTGGATTCATTATATGGTCTTCACCATCATATTTTACTGTGAGCATCTTGCAGGGGTAAATTTCTTGTTCCTGATGTAATTACATAATCATGAAGAAATGATTACATAATTGTCCATGCATTATGGCTAAAATAAACATAATACTCATTGTATTAATGTGTGAATGACTTTAGTCTCATCAATGAATGCCGTTCGGTTGGTGCAGGTGGTCTTATCTTGGACCCAGGAGTCGGTCCCACTAGATTTAGCCTATTGTGGTCTTTACCGCCATATTTCACTGCAAGCATTTGCAGCGGTCATCTCCTGAAATCACACAATAATTCATGCAACATGGCTCACATAAATACTCATTACATTAATTAATGTGTGACCCACTTTAGTCTTACCAATGAATGCCGTTCTGTTTATGTCTGGGGTCTCCTTTTGAAACCTCGAGACAGCTCCATTGAAATTATTATGGTCTTTACCGCCAAATTTGACTGTGGGCATTTCCGGCGGTTATTCCCTGTTATAAGGGCTCGGGGACAGGCGTCGAGTTCATTTTTACGGACTACAGCTCTGCCTGTTATGTGGAATAACAACATTTTCCATGCATTATGACTCACAGAAACACTCATGCACAAGAGATCAGATTCATCCTTATCAGTATTGTAGTCCAGACTGATCTCGGTACCTGAAGCTGCTGGTGTCGGTCTCAACCCGAGACCCTAATACATATACCGTAGTAAAGAAGTATGTGAAGCTCGATCGTTGAGAGGACTGGTTGCGGGCTCGGTTCTTCTGGTCTCGACTCCACTGAATAGGGACCCTCATTACGTTTAAACTACATCTACCAGGGAAATGTCACCCAACTCTTCCTTGCATCTGTCTTCTGTATAACATTCGTACGGTCAGATTGTCATGTAGTATAGCATAAATTAAGTTCCAATAAAGCATCGTCTGGAATCCAAGAAGCATCTGGTGTTGTTATTGAAGAATATTGTTCGTGAGCGATGTCTTCGAAAAGATGGAGTGCTCGGATTGGCCCAGTCATCAGTAGCGATGTGGACTGGTGATCAAAAGGTTGCGAATTGGAATCTCGGCTGACTGTTTTTTTTTCTGGTGCGTCTTTAGACGAGACGCTCCAATGCCTCAATCATATTGGCTGCAATTTATCAGTATTGTTAGAAAACATGTCTCTTTCAGTGATCACGGTAATATCTGTTGAGGACATGCCATCGACATGGTAGAGCACCAGCCAATTATCCACATTTCCTGTAGGACATATCCTCAAGTTTTTGTGTTCCTGCCCATGGAACTGTGTCCTTCGTTTAGGAAATGTATTTCCCATCGAATATTACTCTAACTTAGACCCTAACTGTGCTAACTGGGTGGGTGTCATTGTAATGTGAACAGATCGGTTGACTCAAGGTGACTTCGGACCAGGCCGCAAAACAATAGGGATCATGACAGACCCACATACCAAGTATGGGGTATCTGCACCATTTTGTTCGATAGTTTTCTTGTTCACAATGTTTTCAGACTTTGACCTCTGATGACCCCAAATGACCTTCGACAAACCTCCAAAATAATAGGGATAATGTACTTCATTTAGCAAACCTACATACCAAGTATGAAGTCTCTGCAACAGTTCGTTCACTAGTGATCGTGTTCACAATATTTTTAGACTCTGACCTCTGTTGACCCCAGATGACCTTGGATTGAATCTACAAACAATAGGGATAATGTACTCTATATGTTCAGCCTCAGGAATGTACCCAAGGCTCCTCGAGGACCCCGACACATGGTCGTGTTGACAGTGGTTAGTTAAGCTCCGGCGAAAGCACGCCTCATCTTTCGACTAGTGATCAGATGATATCGAGACAGGGGATACTCTAACCACTCCAGACCTACTCCTGGGAGGCTGGGGCTGCCATATCACAGACCCACTCGACGGACGACTAGTGTACCCCTGGATCCGACCACTTCTCCAAGGTTAACCATGGTAATATAGGAATCCGTGGAGGGGATGAATTATTGCAACTTATCCGAAACAACCCCGTGATTACCGAATCCACCACACCACAGCAAAACACGAACACTGATACCTCGCCAATCGTCACTGCAATTACAGCCGCCTCTGGGAGCAACGCCCGGGGGTGAGTGAGAGAATCGAAACAGGAGAAGGCTAGAACCGTTGTATGCCAAACGTCGCTGGTACCGCTAGGCCACACTTCTGCCCAAGATGTACGCCGTAGCGTGTGTATATTCCCTATAGGTTACGGAAATTGTGCTTATATGCTTTCCGAGGGTGGATAGGGGATCATTTTGTAACCAGAGAGCCGAGAGGCCTAGTTATTCCTTACCTCTGATAGCGTCAACAATATGGACCATTTAGGGATCTCACATATACCACAAAACAATCGGAAACTTGTAATTGCCTGCTCAGATATACCATCCTGGACGTATCCTATAGGGATAATTCACTCATCATGGGGAAACACATGTGTCGAGTATGAGCTTTATCCATCGGAGTTATCGTGTTAACAAACCAGGCGTCACACACACAATCATATACACACGTGCGATAGACACACTGCCATGACTGCATGGATGCCGTTAACTTCGTCAAGAAATCCAAACGCCGAGATCGGTATACCACGAATAAATTCATCTCGTTATATCAAATGTTAGATGAGGTCAACATTATTTGACAATGGAACAATTTCATCCGGCCTTATATGCTATAGAAGGATGTACATCTAAGATGGAGAATGCCCTTCCACCTCTCAACTTGCGAATTGGGCTTTGGAGTGCCATTGATGCACGATACTGCATATATATCTGTGTAAAAACAGCTGTTGTCATATCACGCCAGTTTGTGCCTTTAAAATTCGGTGATTCCTCTTTTCTTCTATAGTGATCTATAGAAAGTAAGCACCGTAATACGCCGCCGGCATAACTCAAAACGCATGAGTCACTATACCGTTGAAATAGAGTGACAAAGGTGCTATAGGATTGGTTCACCGGATTCTAACAATAATCACACCCCACATAATGAGCATGCGTAGTTTGGCCTCGACTATGGTTTATCCATATCGGTTGGTACCAAGCCTGTACGAATTAGCTTGGGAGATCCGTGACACCCGGTGGTAATTGTCCATACCATGATCACACGTATACCTGAAAACATTGATTGTGCATCTCGAAATTTCATATTTCCTCTTCAAGACCGTACACGACAATTCTCGTAGAAGACGATTCGTTCACCTTCCTGCAACATCTACAATATCAATTGCCAGGTAACGATTTTACATAAATTCGAGCAGATTCAAACCATGATGGCGTATGTATGGATGGATGGATGTATGGATGGATGGATGTGTGCTGGAGTACTCATGTCTGGACTCGGACACAAATTCGGACTCAAGTCCACATTGACCTGGACTCGTGACTCAGGCTCATCGGACTCAGACTCACGTCAAAGGACTCGGACTCGTGACTCGGACTCACCTCACCGATGTTCAATTATAGGGGCATTCACGAGAACTAAACAACTATATATAGGCCTACTCGAGTACATTTAACTTTGGCTTTAAATGTTGGCAGCTCCTCTTTAGTCTATCAAATATATTTTAGGTGGACTACATGTTCCCACGAGAAAACAAAGCTACTGTTTCCTTGGAGTACCTAATATAGTGCAGTTAGGATACTGCAGAATAAGAATAATATCTGGTAAGCCATCATATAGCGCCTTTTCCCCAAAGTGATCTCTACAGATATCAACCTGATCATGGCAACCGATATACACCAGTGATGGAGTCGAGTCCAGCCAATCCGAGACCGAGTCCCTAGCATCCAAGACCGAGACCGAGTCCTTAGCTCCAAGTCCGAGTCCAAGACCGAGTCCCTATGTCCGAGTTCGAGACCGAGTCCTTATAAAACACTTGGCATTCCAGTCAATATGTACACTATCACATTTTGCTGATGTGTGTGTGTATGGTCCTACATTGCTACTCAAAAACACGAATTGGCTCTGTCAAGCTGTTGGATGCATCATCGCTGTTAACTTGGGTGTGTTAACATGTTCACTACAATGCTTTTGTGTTGTTATGAGTGAAAAAACCCGAGATATTTGCTTGCAAAACATCAGTGAAGGACTCGGACAAGGACTCGGACCGAGTCCCCGAGTCCTTCGGGCCGAGTCCGAGTCCCTAGCATGCGAGTCCGAGTCCGACATCACTGAATTATACACACTCCGACAATGGACAATGGTTAATATAACGCTAGTTGTACTCGAGTTCCACACATCAGGTAACATTTTCACCTATCTGGAATGAGGCAAGCTCAGGACTCGGACTCGGACTCACCCCAAGTGGACCCACTACAGCACTTATGGACGGAGAGATGTATGGATGTGTGTGACGCATAGCTTGTAATCGAGCTAATTCCAGCTTGACTTGACTGATCAAGCTGAAATTAGGTGTGTGGGTTTCTGACGATGTGTATAGGAACGCTATTCATCGGTTTGTACCAATGAGGGGTCATTTCCGGTGAAAAAAGAGGAAATCTTGAAATGT
>JAUOBX010520281.1:0-10099 GCA_032360705.1 Eupentacta quinquesemita
ACTTCACCCACACTAGTGCAGCACCTATTCTTGAACCAGAGAAGAACATTAGATTAGTTCAAATTAAAACAGGTCAGTAAACCTTTCGCCAAATCAAATGTCTTTGGCTTTGAGCCTCTTTGGGAAAGGCGCTATATAAATATGTGACTGTTATGTTATGTTATCTCACGTTTATCGCCCTATCCTCGATGGTGTAAGATGGTGTCTCCTCTCAAAATGTAGATTGATGACATCGCGGAATCTGAGTCGTCATTCTGTTCACGTGACCTCCTCACTCAGCGATGTATATTGGCCGGTATCGAATCGGTCATATCTTCACCATGATAAGTCAGTGTGAAATCCATCCCGATATAGTGTGGTACCGCCTTTGCCTAAGGACGCACCGGGAAAGCCAGTCAGCCATATGCAGGGATCGAACCAACAATCTTCTGATCATTAGTCCGGAGCTCGACCGACTTAGGTAATCTGATCTCCAGCTATAGAGACCAACTACATATGAAAACTACTTGGCGTCTCATACACTGACCGTGAGACCAATGACTATGTTCGAGAAATGGAGCCCTGGTGGGCCTGAACGAACCCCTCAACTGTCAACTGTTTAACGACCGAAACTGGCGTATTTCGTCACAAGGCCTTTCCAAATTCGAAAAGAATATCATGTAGCATGCATGGCCTCATACAGTCTGGGTTTTTGCTTGAAGTCTTCGCTGATTCAACATTTTATCACCAGTGTGGAAATAAATAAAGACGACTCTTCCACAGCCACCGAAGACATCAGACATCTTCGCTGCGAACATATTTGGAAATGATAAACAGAGTTGGGGTAAGACATATTTAACAGTAGCAAATATATCGACCTATACCTCCCAACACGGCATTGTGCTTTCAACGATATTATTGAACCCCTGGGCAGGGCAGCCTTCTAGGTAGTCTTGCCACAAGTCTATCGTGAATGTTTTTCTCCGTTCTTGGTACTGGTTCGCCTGACTTAATATTGCGCACGCCCTCTTTACAAACACCCTCTAATCTGTCTGCATGGACGATCAGTGCGTACAGATCAGCGGGCGACCAGATCAACGTACAAGCATATCAGTAGGCCCATATACTTGAAAAGAGGGCGTCCGAGCCATATATGCCAGGACTTTGAAGAGCTGAACGTGGCAGGAAGACAGCCACGCAAGAGTCTACTTTCTGGGTTATTGTCACCCCACTGGTTACCTTAAAACTGTAGTAAATTCCCGTAATTCCCTATCTGGTGCTTGCATCTACACTATGGTCTAACGGCAAGTCGCTCTCGGAGCAATCAGCGCTACGCGTGCACATCAATGAAAGGGCGCGCCCACGAGCAAAAAATACTCACGTGATCACTAGCAACCTCGAAATCACAGAATTTCCAACCATGAGTTCCCGTGTGCACTTTGATCTAACGATGGTTTTCTCTCGGAGCAATCAGCGCTCCGCGTGCGCAACTGTGATCGGACACGCCCACGAGCAAACAATCACACATGTGATAACTTGTAAACTGGTTTTATTGTGTTTTTCACTCTCAAAACATGGGGTAGGATACCCTTTTCTGTTGAACATGACTTTTGACCAATCAAAACGCAGCAAACCATCGAAGGTTATCATGAATGCGTGGAAATTCTGAGCCAGTTGCTCAGAAGGCATCACTATCGCCGAGACCGATGAAATAATTACCCACAACCACCATGGTAATTTAAAACAAACTAGTTCAGTGGAAAAACCATACTGCACTGACAACAACTTGGGTGAGATGAGTACTTACGATAGGTCCTCACAGTAGGAGACAGTTCTTCTAGTGAAGGTCACTCCACATAGGGAACCTTCGGCAATATGCCCGAGTCCAACTTCGCAGGCATAGGCTTTGACCCATTTGGAACACAGTTAGGCCTACTGACAAAATACTGTGCCTGGTCCGAGAACACCCATACTCTAGGTAGAGTAGCAATTTATCCCTGTTACACTTACACATACCTGTATTGCCTGCACTTTCCCTCACTTTCTTCCTTTTTTCTTTCCGTCCATCTATAGGCATATTTCCCTCAGAAGACCCTCCAGCCCCTTAACCTACACCTTGAACTATTAAATTGGCTAGAGTACCCTAATCTGTGAAACAAACGTTTTGAAGTTACTAACTTGAAACCTCATTGTGTGCTACTAAGAGGGAATTGTAAGCAGCTGAACGCTAGTAGATGGCGATTGCTTCGAATGCTACCTTGCAATAATAGCATGCTCTTTCAATTTTCGCGAGGATAGTTTTCCTGAACACTCTTCTAAATACTTAGCTACACTCTGTGAATCGAAGTCTCAAGGCAATTTCAGTAAGTTCCAGGAATATTTATAGCCCATGACATTTATTAGTTTCTATTGTAATGGTTCTATATATGGTCAAGTCATAATAATAATATATCGTTCTTATATGGCGCTTTTTCAGGTCGATGACATGCTCAAAGCGCTTCACAGATATAACCCTTGATCATTAGTGAATTGTCAAACCCACACTTCATATAGTGCGAAATTCTTTCTGTTCTTTCCTGATCCACAAACACCGTGTATCATGTCAACGTGTCCCCCTCCCCGGGGGGACATTCCAATAGGACTGTGAAACACGGCGCACGCTACTATTTACAAATCACCCCACAAGGTTCCCATAAACGCCCGGGTGGGACGAAGCACCGGAAGAGCCAGCCGGCATGAATCGAACCAGCAACCTTTTGATCACCAGTCCAATGCTCCATCGACTGAAGTAACCCGATACCCAATATCATGCATATTCTTTACTGAGAGTCAAAGTAATAAAAGTCAAATATGAGGTTGTTGACAGAATTTGCTATACACTAGACTTGAACGATGCTGAGTTGGGTTAGTTACACGACCTCATAACTCAGTGCATAGTAGCCCTTGCGCAGTCCCCATTCAGAGTGAATACATAGTTCATATAATTTACAAACCTACCCCCTCCCCCCACACCCTCCCTCTCCTTCGATCAACCCTGACTGGGGTGGATTATCATGAATGAAGGAATGAATATATAGGCCTACTTTCTGTGTATAGACAGTGGATAACATGAACTATGGTTGTGGACTGGTCTATTGAGTACGAACAAGTGTGTGTGATTAACGAGAGGCACTTGGTACCATGTGCTAATTGTCCTGATTGTGAAGTAGTATACAAGACTGCATGAAACAGAGTATGTAGCCTAGTGGCTGCAATTAAGTCTAGCAATCATAAGAACGGTGGCGGCGACAGACCCAGCCCCAAACTGCAATATCTCCCGACACTCCGCAGGTTGCCATTCGAGCATGTGCGATACCCTCGATCGTGACAGTCATGAGATTCTCGGGATAAGGGAGGCGCTGCGGTTTCTCTAAGTGGTGGGATATGCTGACAATGTTTAAGAACAGTCACGTTCAAAAGGATAGGTAACAGATCATGAAACATTGTTTGAAACTCCTATACAACAAGCACTGTTTTTTAAGTGACCATTTGCAGGCTGTCTACACTCTATCGTTAAAGTTGTGACATGCCGATGAGGAGTCCGGTTATTAGCTGTACACAGTAAATGGCAGAAAGTTACAATAATGTGGGACCTCAATAGCAACAACATGGAATACATCACAGAATATCAAATTATATTATATACACCGACGGACATCTGCTAAATTTGGTCTGATTGATACTTATGGTGAGACCTATGAGCTATATAGGCAGATAGGTGAGTATGTCTGAGAAGTTTATTAATCCATCCAGTGGAAAGTTCTCCCTGTTAATTTGCTGAATTCTGTGTTAAATGGACGGAAGTAATCTCTCAGCTTACGGACAGTTCCATTACTAGGAGATGCTTTTGGCAGGGTCCCTCTGTTCCCCTTTCCGGGACACTGTTTTCTGGGAAAAGTTATGCATGTCCCTGGTATCACACTGTCAAACTCGAACATATCTGGACGGAAGTAATGCGAGATGTTCAAGAACTCTTCGACCCGCTTCAGTTCCTTGTAGGTATATCCGACGATCAGTTCATGGTCCAGTATCAGAAACTGATCCTTCGAGAAATACCTCAGCCAGCGCTCCAGATGGAGAGCGTAGTTGCTCGCTGATATAACAGGATTGTTTTCGTCAATCTCTCCAGATTCAGTGAAAATGGTCTCCTCGAAACGCAATCCCTCGGATCTCTCGGTCTGCCTCATACACCAATCGAGAGGTTTCCGCAATTCGGAGGTATGACGGAAGTCTGATATACTTCTCTCGACGGGATCGCGAACGATCAGAATAAACTTCGTTCCCGTCGGAAGGATACCAGCCATCCTTTCCGGGACGCTGTCAGCAATGAGGTAGTTTGTTGTCTTTTCGAAGACTATCTGTCCGTCCTTGGCGTATCCCATATTCCTCCGATACCACTCTGTCTCTTTCTCGTAGTTCTTGTCGAAGAACTCCACCGACCTCCCCGTGATGGTATTCACGATATCCGGATGGAATCCCAAGAAAAACCTGAGAGGACTCGTAGCGCACTTCTTTGCGCCGATGTTGATCAAGTTCGGCAGTCTCTGCCGATACCCAAACGAGTTCAGTATTGCCTCTGCAACTCCCCACTTCTGACTCGGAGTAAGATACTTGAATGCGACCCCAGTCCTCTTGCGCAAGTTGCCCAGGGCGTCCCAGTAGATACGTAATTCTTGAGCTGTGAGCCTTTTGATGACCTCATCGTTTATGTTTGCCCCCTTCGGGATGTACCGAGGCGGGACTATCGGTACAGACCTCTCCTCGTTGCTAACACTGCCGCCGATGTCGTCTTCCATCCCACCGCTGACACCAGCATTGCTCGTCTGCCGGAGGACTCTTCCCTTTATCAGCGAGCCGATGCTCTTCCAACCCTTCTCATCTGGACAAACGCCGACGGGCGACCTTGTGGTGTTCAGTTCGTGCTCCAAGAAAGTCATGATCGTCATAATGGACAGAACTGATAATGTCATGACCGAAACGATTATGTTCTGTAAACTCAATGCCATTCCGGACGCATCTATGGTGGTATTTGATCGCTCTTCTCATAGTGCAACGCTACATCGGTGGCTAAGATCTGGTAGAACTCGTCGTTGCATGGTTATGGTGGAACTATAGCCATGGACGCTTCACGTCAGGACCTGGAAGAAAACGAAGAGGAAGAGACCAATTAGAGTGGAATACGTATATGTAGCAGAGCGGTGGAGAAACCTATCAGTCATTTCATGGTCTATGTATTCAATGCAAAATGGGATGTGGCATAGTTCAAAGAAATTCCACATATCACTGTGTTTGGCTTCTTTGTAAATACATCGGGTACAACAGTTTTGGACTGAGGGATTTGCTAGAATTCTCTTGGAGAGGATTCGCCGTCAGATACTTTCGCATCAGTGCCCTGGGCAATCCTGTTTTACTCCGAATAAGTTCGATGTGAATTCTACTTTGCTCCCTGTGCCCTGTCTGAGCGTATTAACGAGTTTGAAAGTGGTATTTAACCTGAATAGACTTCATCGGAGCTTTCCAGTTCGACTATGTGTGCAGAAAGACTCAATGGATAATCCTTGAACAGCGCAATGTGCCACCACGTCCTTTGTATGTAGTATCTCTCCTGTATTACGATGCCAAGTGCTGTGAAACGCGATGATGTGGCATCTCGCTTCTTTCCTTGGTTTCAGGGTAAGACAAGGTCATACAACATGTTAAGAACTCCGTGGATTCTCCAGTCTAGCGGGTGCCCTTGAAACACCTAACAATCCGACTTCATGTGTCACAGACCAAGATGAAAATCGAGTACTTCGGTATAGATATTGCTCTTGTGTCAGTTCAGATGTTGGGCAAGAACGTGTAGTCACGACTTTCGTTTACCATAATAGTGACATTATTGGACTGACGGGGTATGAATGCTTCTCTGACTCCCGTACTGGGCCGCATCCTTGTATAGCGCTGACGGGAATGCGTGTTCAATATCAGAGTACTTGGTAGGCATGCATAGTAGGGACCAGTTGCCGGATTCGTGGTCGTCAGCTTAATTACACTTTCTCCGGCATATGAGGTATACAAATCACATGATATAGCACCTCCATCGTGATACATGTTCGGAGACGCTTTACATATACCCCATGGACATTGCAACAAGTCACAGCCCCCGACAATACCGGAGGGCTATAGTGATTGTCAGCAGTTATACCAGCGCCCGGTTGCGCTCATGTTTCTTGCAGGTTCTCATTTCACTTGGGTAAAGTGAGGCAATCGAGGATAAAGTACCTTGCCTAAGGTCCAGAGCTTAACCGATAGGCTACCACGTCTCTATACGATGGCTGCTCTTCCGGTGGAAGATCTGGTCCACCGGGGTCTGTCAGCACAGGACCTGGTTACCTGGGCCTCCCGCCGAGACGGCCACGTAGCACACATTTGATCCCACCTTTCCCTACGGTGAATAAAACAATGGTCTTCATGGACCATATAGACGTGAGTGGTTAAAATCAAACTTCCTACGGAAATTCAATTCGGGCGTTCGATATCCATTCATCACGTGGGTTTGATGGCAGGTTGTTGGGTTCTCCACACGTGACGCGTACACCATTGACTGAGGGCGAATACGCGGTTGGGTGCGATGGATGGTTATACTCGAATCCACCTACAAAGTTAGCTCTAACATGCTATACGACACAGTATTGATAGGTGGCCTGCGAACGAACGTACCTGCAGAGACGGGCAGACAGCAATATATAGTGTGACTGCCACATCTGGTTACCCACAGCTAGAAATATAGGTTAGAATCCTTCCGGAAACATATGGCACCATTATAAAACCAGGACGACGATGTTTCGAGAGACGTGGGAAAATCTTCTGATAATACCAAGACTAGTTTCGTTACGCTGTATTATGCTATCCCGACCGTTAAGGGAATTAGTGAGACAGTGACCGAAGAACTCGCCTCACCGGTTGACTACGCAGGAAGCAATAGAAGAATACATGTCCTTCTTTCATATTTATGGAGATGTGAATCACGTTCGTCCCATAAAAATGGAGGGAAATCCGGGCGATCGGGTCGACATTGGACCTAGTAACCCAACGAACACAAATCACATCTTGATAAAAACTTCGATAATGTTTTTAGTAGACGTTTAATTACCACCCTGATAGCACCGGAGCTCGGAACGTCGTGCTAACGTTTATGGTCGGCCAAATCAGTCAACATGAAGCCTTGCGTCACACGTTCGCGCTTTGACCGACGTGGCCAACTATCAACGTTGGCAAATTCACGTTAGCAAACTGTTAGTGCAACGTTGTTTGATGGTGGGCAGGTGGCTGTACTACGCTTCAGCAACACTCACTAGTCCCATGGACGCTAGCTAGTGGCTAGTATTCCTACGTTGGCTCAACGTTGGCCTGATGTTCCTCTGCAGACACAACATTCTGCAAAGACTTGTCAACCAATGCCAGCATTCAACCAACGTTACCAACGGACTGTTGACGATGCGTGCTATCTGTGTACAGAATGGTACTGAAATATTTTTTATCACGTGTATTGCATGCGAGATGAATGTTATAATATGTTTCATCACCTCATGTACATGTTCCAAAGAGTAATTTACTCTTATAACTCATATAAAACGATTCCTTTGCAAATGACATAACAATGAGACCAATGGACGCTAATCGTAGCCTCATTCGAAAACGTCACTATTTCGTCTCACTACGCTAGCCTGTTATAAAATTATCACACCTCCATAGAGATTTTTCTGTGAAATAGACACTCTCTGATTTGGTTATTCACCGTGGTTAGTCAGTTAGCTAGTTAGTTAGTTTTTTATTCCAACAAGTCTCTTGGACGATTCCCTCGCAGATTACACGTATCAGATTTCATTATTTGAAGGCAAGGCATTCAATCACTTCATTGGGCAAATGTAGCATATGTTCAAGGTCGATGTTAGCAGACAAGTTTGACCTCAAATAATGTCAGCATGATCTGATGATACTATAACTGTTTAGTCTGAACAAATTCAGAGGAAACTAACTACCAATCACATACTACGGTATATTGCAAATTATGTTTTTCAACGGAAGTGACTTATCATTCATGGTCAGTGGCATGCCTGTGTCCTATTGTTTGGCTTTGGTTTTCATATTAGATACATGGCCGCTACCGATCATCAAACCCGACTTTAATAGGCCACTTCACTGAATTTATCGAATGTGTTAAAGATAGATCGGGCCTATCTAATCCGGGTATAGGATGTCAAAGTTCATGAGAGCTCACTGGAACGAAATAACCTCAAGTCAGCGGCGTCACCAACATTAGGGAATACCATTTGTACCATAAGATTAGTTCGTTTTACAGACGATTTTGTCACTAAGTCCCATACCATTTTATTTTTAAATGACGGAAGACACCAATTGTGCATTTTTATCCCAAAATGAATACTCTCCATCCAGAACTTGTTAAGCGCAAATTCGAAAAGTACCATGAGCTTTCAATTCCTAACATTTTTTTCAGGGATATTTAAATTAAATATGGATATTTGAATCTAATTTGTTTGTTTAGTGTTAACTTTTCGATTTCATCGCATTTGGCCCCAGATTGACCCGGGTTGCCAAACATCAACAACAAAATTGCAATTCATCATAGTCCCTAATCCCTTTGTTGGCATCTAGAAATACTCTGCTATTGGTTTAGGCGGAAAAAGCGAACAAATAAACGGGAATTTGTGGTCGAAATACCGGGTATCTTTTGAATATGATAAGACCCTTTTTTCCAAACTCCGGTACGAATGGCCCCCATAGATTCGAATTCCTAAATGAGTCAATTCCACCATTTAGCACAGTCCCTTCTATTTACGAGGT
Source organism: Eupentacta quinquesemita (assembly GCA_032360705.1). Classification (NCBI taxonomy): domain Eukaryota; kingdom Metazoa; phylum Echinodermata; class Holothuroidea; order Dendrochirotida; family Sclerodactylidae; genus Eupentacta; species Eupentacta quinquesemita. Next base: position 8,863 of record JAUOBX010520281.1, read on the forward strand.
ATTCAGTTTCCAGAATATTTCCGAATATTCATGTAGCCTATGTGCATATATAATTAGGGTATGGTGCCTATTTTTCTAGGCTACATGTCCAAATAGCCCATTCAAACGTCATTCGTGCAGTCATCAGCCTATTTTAGGGTAATTTACATATTTCCAGTCCTAATTAGCCATTTTTCGAGTTCTGTCAACCCCCCAATTCGGGATCATCACATTTGTAGGTGTGGGGGGGGGGGGGGGGGGGAGGATTTAAAATTCTCCTCCTATCTATAGAGTTAGTACAGTTGGAAGAGATAATGTCTGATTCCCGGAAATGGTTAATTAATTAAATTGATTAATGGTTGAACTCAGAAATTGGGGGGCATGAATTATCCGGTTTAATCTTTTTAATAACACAGAATGTCAGGCTACTGATCAGTCGAGTTGTTCGTTTCCGGTCAACTGCTATACACATATTTTCAGGCAGTCGGCAGGAAACTGAGTGAGGGTCATTGAACGTGAAGGGTTCTTGATGATAGCAATAGATCAAAGCAATTTAGGGGGAACGACCTAATGGGAAGCTATAGGTACGTAGATCAACACATCGCCCTGGCCGAAACCTGACCTAGAACTATGTTTCAGGCTTATTTTTCTGCTATAAGCCTGTTCACGGCTGCATCGTACGAGGTAGGCAACTTAATAATGTCGGAGGTCACTTGGGAGCGCATGGAGATCGGACCGTACGGACAGTTTATATACACAGCAGTGGAGATATCGTTCATTTGGTGGATGTGTACTGCAGTCGATGCCGTAAAACATGACGGCCATCTCGAGGTCGCCAAAGGTCGAATTTGCATAATGTATGAGGTTTTCTTAATTTTCTCAGATTGGAACGAAACTTGGGGGATGTGGACTACAGTTGCTCCTGAACAAGATGAAGGTAATTTCAAGGTCATAAGAGGTCATGGTGACGGTCACGGTTATGGTGTTGTTTTTCATTTACGCAGATGCGATAATTGTAAAAATATTACCTCCCAAAAACAAATGTCATATAAGGCACTCGCTGAAACAATCGTTTGTACAAGATTATTGAACGCCTCACAGGAAAGAATGCCCAAACTATCTTCTCAATTCGACGTCCAATGACCAATTATCATAGGTCAATGGTTTTTAGCTGAGCCGATAAACATTACCAGCATAAGTGTTATGCGATAATAGTATGTTCGTCCCTAATACTTAGCAGTGGTGGCGCCAGCGGGGG
>JAUOBX010520392.1:0-10098 GCA_032360705.1 Eupentacta quinquesemita
CCAGACTTTGACCTCTAGTGACCTCAAATGACCTTTGACCTCTAGCGACCTCGAATGACATTTGACCTGACCTCAAAATAGAGGGCAGCAGTCATTTAGCAATGCACACTTGTGAACACATCCAAGACTTCGCTAGGGTGGACATGTGTACCAAGTTGTGAATGAATCGGACGAAGCATTAAGCTGTGTTTCCACGAGACGGGTGCGAGCGCGGATGCGAAGGCGGGCGCGGGTGATCTGTTTCCAAGAGGCGGACGCGGGCACTGAAGCGGGAACAGGTGTTTAGAGCCTGTTACTTGTAAACTGTCAAAACTGTGCTTAGAGTTTGAACTCTTTTCTAAACACATTGACCCCACTTTGTAAACAAGTTCAGCAGTGGACACTGTGTGTCAAGTTTCATTCATCATTCAGCACATAACATTGCTAAACACCTATTTGACCACACGGCTAAACACCCAGAACCATAATATCCCCGGACGTTCAGCGTCCCGGGGATATAATCTAGAACCAATTTGCAGGTGTGTGCAGTTTGTCCATGGCCGGGGTGAGTTGCAAATTCAATTGCGTTGTGTATTCAATGTTAATAAAATCCCAATTGAATCTCATTCAGTTACCACAATCAGTCTCTATACTAACATCATGCCACATTCTTACCTGGCCATGACAGGAGCTCTTTAGTCTTGTGTTCCTCAAATAGATGTTTGCTGACACTCTTTTGATAGGGTTCCAACAGACTATCATTCATTTTCCTGAGACGTATGCCAATCGAAGCTTTCTGCAGGTTAGTGACGTCATACATGTTGATGATGTCACGCTCCTTCAGGATATCAAGAAGTTTGCCACCCGGTGTCTCAACAAGAGAAACCCGCCTCAAGAGGTCGACCTTCGATGAAGGCAGTTGAAACAGCATGGACAGCTTGAGAGAATTATCCAGGGTGAGATGCTCATCAACTGTAACCAGCAGTCGCCCAAATCCAGCTGTAATTAGAGGTATATATATAGACCAAAATTAATTATACAAGCAAGAAAACACACAGAAATGAGTGTGATTGCAATGAGTATGTTACAAGGGGCTATCTACATCAGTTACTACTAGCTAGTCACCCAAGATGCACTGTAATTAGAGGTTTGAAATGGGTTAATTAGCAGGTTATATGAGGAAAAATCACAGATAGATAGATAAGGGTCATTCCACTGGGTTGAGACACACATAACCAGTTTCCCTCAAAATTGACAAAATGAGAAAAAATGCCTAGCTTCTGTTATGATTAACTTTGACATGACCCCAAAACAATAGGGTTCATGTACTTATGATGGGGAACATACCTACCAAGTATGAACTTGATCCATCCATGTGGGGTTGACATCTTGTATTTACAAGCGAAGGGTCATGCACACACACACACGCACTCACGCATGCGTGACTATAAATTCCATTCGCCTCCAGCAAGGAATCAAAACTGCTTGGTTCTCAAGCTAAATTACAGAATATGCCAGTCACTTTCTTGCCCCGACCAGAGATGCTATTTCTAGTATTTTGGGGGGATCAAAATCCAGAATTTTCCTCTGACGCTCCTGTCGCTACTCTTGAATCGTAATACTAATTAGAAAATACTTGGTTCTCAAACTTGATCACAAAATATGATCAGTCATTTCCATGCCCCAAATTGCTACTTCCAGTGATCTGGGGGCATCATAGAGACATACACTTTCTCCACCGCCCCCCGGCCAACCTATGGTGACGCTCAACTTGGCTAGCAAAACATATTAAATAATACTTGGTTCTCAAGCTAAATGACAAAATATGCCCAGTCAATTGCATGCCCAAAGTGCTATTCCCGGTATTCTGGGGGCATCAAAATCCCCAAAAATTATCTGAGAGTCACGGCACTATTCTTGGATATTTGGATACTAATCAGGAAATACTTGGTTCTCAAGCTAGATTACAGAATATGGTCAGTCATTCCTATATGCCCCGAAGTGCTATTTTCAGTAATCTTTGGGGCATAAAAACATACATTTCATCTGAAGCTCCGTGCCAACCTATGGCTGTGCTCAACTTGGGTAGTAAAACTAATTAACAAATACTAAAGTTAAATACTCAAGCTAAATGACAAAATATGGCCAGTCATTCTCTTGCTCCAAGGTGCTAATTGAGGTAATCTAAACACAACCTGTGGTAATGCTCCACTTAGATAGTCACCTCCGGCCCCCCGTGTTAGGAAATACCTGGATAGGCACTTGGTCATGACTTCATACATTCCTTTGCTTTCGTCGAGGAATAACAAAATCACACAGAGAATGTAAATTTGACACTGGTGACCTTGAGATAACCGCCATGTTTTTTGGGACTAACTATATCCTGCACTCACTAAGTTTCATGTGAATCTGACAAACTTGATAATTTTGTATTAAACCTACAAAATAGGGGGTATATAGTCATAGGTAGGGTCATACAGTATTCTGCTCTGAGGGACATGTGTGTCATGTTTCACATAAATCGGACAAAACATTAGAGAATTAACGGCGTACCGTGCTAACGCCTAAAGCTCCCACAGCGGTAGCTACACATGCAGTATACACACCTGAAACCACAATATCCCCAGACGCTCTGCACGTTGCAGCGATTTACTTACAAACATTGTCCTTTTGAAACATGCAGAAGCATGTTATGAATTACACGTTGCACATTCATGACATTTGTCTTATTGCTAAATAAATTTAGGCGAGAAACACATGATTTGCAAATTAATTATGAGCAATAGGTTGAAGACATAGTTTCATTACAACATGCTAGAGTTGCCTCACCTATAGCTGTAAGATCTGCCTTCCCATCATCGTTAGAAGCCTGCATTACATCAGAATCTGTGTTTGCCTGTAAAAGATCGGATGCATGGAAATGGTGTTCCATTCTGAACTAGTAAAGTGTTAAAGTATAAATGCAATAGTGTGACTTCTGCAGTTATTGTTCCTTAAAAAGTCAATGCAACTTCTGCTATCATGTTAGTACTTGTGTGTATGTGTGTGAATGATGCCTTCCCACTTGGATAGAGCAAGTCCATACTTGGTATGTATGGTTTTCCATGAGTAGCCTACATAATCCTTATAGTTTTATGGTGAGGTAAGGTAAGTCAAATGCCAAGTTTGGTCAAGCTACAATATGGTGAGTAAACTCTGTTATGATGGAGTGCATATATAATCCTGTTGCTGTGGACCAAGAATGAAATTGGTGAAAATGATACTGAGAAGCTAAAAGGCTCAGTGATTATTTGACTTTGTACCCATGACAGTCAACTTGTAAACCAGCATGGTTCATAAACTCATGACCCCTGGACTTGTTTACAAGATCTCCAGACTTTGTATGGGCTTCATCCATCCAAGTTGGATCAATTTGTTGTTTTGAAAAGCTAAAATTACCTAAAATATCAACTTTTCACAATTTGCTCACTTTTTCCAAACAATGACGCCTGTTCACTCTCAAAATAATAGGTTTCTACTCCTTGTACTCCCGATAACAGAGCTATATACAAAATGTCAGCCAGATTAGACCAAGTATTCCAGGCTTTTGTTGATTTAGGCAGACTTTGACCTCAGATTACCTCTGACCTGACCCCAAAACAATAAGGATCATGTACCTCATCAAGGAGAACACACATGCCAAGTATTAGCTCCATTCATCCAGGTAGGGATGAGTTATCATGCTGACAGGCCAGGCGTCACATACATACACATACACACACACGCATTGTCATTACTGCATAGATTCCTTCGACTTCTGTCAAGGAACCATGACTAAAATTTAGGAAAAACATTTTTCGACATTACAATTCACATAAAAAACAATGCCCAAACCTGATCAGTGTGGTTAGTTCTGACACTGATGCTTCATGCAACAAGAATTCAATGATGCATAGTGATTCCTCACAAAATATTCAGGAAAATTACAATGACCTTTGACCAAACAGAAAACAATATGGATCATGTACTCCATATGGCCAACTTACATACCAAGTACTTCTGCACCTTTTCGTTCACTAGTTATCATGCTCAAAAGTTTTCCAGACTTTGACCTCGATTGACCCCAAATTACCTTGGAAAACAATAGGGATTATATACTCCAATATTGTCAACACACAAACCAAGTATGGGGGTCTCTGCACCTTTTTGTTCACTAGGTATTTTGTTCACAAGGGTTTCAGCTTTGACCTCTGTTGACCCCAAGTGACCTTGGACCAAACCCCAAAACGGTAGAAAGTTTGTACTCCATATGGCCAACCTACATACCAAGTATGAAGTCTCTGCACCTTTTTGTTCAATACTTATTGTGCTTTGACCTCTGTTGACCCTGAATGAACTTGGGCCAAAACTAAAGAGAATAGGGGATCATGTACCCAATACATATGGCCAACCTACCTACCAAGTATGAAGTCTCTGCATCTCACTAGTGTTTACAAGGGGCATAACACACATGCACACATACATCCGTACACATACATCCGTACACACACATCATCACACCCGCACCATTGCATAGATTCCTTTGCCACCAGCACAGAATCAGAAATTTGATCAGATCAGCCGTACTGTTTAAAAGGTATCGTGCTAACAAAAGAGTGGAACACGCACACACGTACACACGCGTACATACCTGCTAAATCTCACTAGGACCCAAGTGATGATCTTCAGGACTTCTCATGAACTGGCTAGCATCAATAGGCCTAATTGCTGCTCCAAATTGGATGGTCACGTCTTGTCACACATTGACTCTTTTGAATATCTAGTTCACTCAGATCCTATGTTGGACTGGAAGAGCCACGTTAAATATGTCAGCAAGAAAATAGGTTCTAGACTGGACTTGCTCAGCAGCGCAAAATCTTTCTTCCCCTTGGATAGTGTTAAGGTACGTTCGCACTTGTACGGCACTGTGTCCGGCAGCGGCAACGGCAGCGGCAACGGCAACGGCAATAACAAAGAAATTGCTCAGTGTCAGGACTGTTCACATTGGCATGGCAATGTTAATCCGGCAATGCAGTAATCAACTTTCACCGGATCCGGCAAGAATTCAATCGCACACAGAGCGGTTCATTCTGTTTACCGGATCCGGCAAACGATTTTGGCTCAGAGGACGCGCAGCCCAACATGTGAATTTGGGTTAAATTCCGTGTCTCAAATCTGTTATCAGGCTCAAGAAAAATGAAAATTGGTGATTGTTTTCACTTGGAATGATATAATAAGTGATGCATGGTGTTTCCTAAACGAAACATCTTTTTCAAATGTAGGAACATTCTGGAGCGAAATTCGGTCAATTATATGCATTTGTACACAGTAGGCCATAGAAACCTATATAGGCCCCAGTATATAGGACTGTATTATGATGTGATTAGTATGGGATTGCATTAGAAATGATATGAACTATTTTCCCCATGCTAGAACTATCATATGAAAGAGAAACATAAGGATTTCTCGCTAGGAACATTTAGTTTCTCTTGAATTTCTTGATGATAGGCATGGACTTATTACATATAATTGGCACATAAAAAATAAAATGTTATTGGACTAACATTACCTGGAAAGTATCATCCCTCATCATGTAACCAGCAGCACTATTATGGAAACAGTTTATTCACTTCCAGATAGGCCTACCAGCCTACATACTGTAGGAATCAAATGATTGCATGTTTATTTGAGGATCCTAAACCTGTAAACGTTTAGTCGATGGAATATAAACTACTTGTCTTATATGCTTCCTGATTAGAATAATAAGAGGTGCGTCATGAATTGCGAGAATGTTTTTGAATCAGACAGAGTAGCGTTCGTGTCAAATTCGTAGCTTGCCGTACAAAAAGACGCGCGATCTACTCAGGCGGATGGAACATGCAGTCGGTAGCGTGTAGGCGCGCTCGTCATCCAGAGACGTGTGCGTCCAAGTGCACGCTTCAGAGTATTGAAACCAGGAATTACTACCAGTACCGTACTTCGGCAGATGTATTGAAGTATTCCCGATGAAATTAAATCATCAGTTTTCGAAGCAGTCATCAGACTATTCATTATTATTATTATCTTTCTTTTTTTCTTTTTTTTCTTTTTCCTCATGATTATTATGATCATTATTTATATTATTATTATTTATATTATTATTATTATTATTACTATTATTATCGGCCTATTGTTTGACATTGGGAGTCTGTTGTCTGACATTGCAAGTGAATTCAAATGCAAAAACGTCTTGAATCAGATTTGTTAAATTCATTTCATTTTATATCATCAAGATATCGATGGGGTGAGGTCGACCCCAATAGATGGCGTCATCCACCCTAGCTACAGCCTTGGGGGGGCTAGGCCACTACAGACACATGGCTTCGTAATATGATTTATAGAACAGCTGCAAAACCACCGGACAGTAATAAATTTGGGGTTTGTGCTAACTTGATATTCATTATAGTGGTTGCGGGCCAGTTTCCCTCGCCCCCGCCCCCGCCATTCCAATCATTTGGATCCGGAGCGTAATGTGTCCACAAAGTATGCCCACTACCTTGATGATAAAGTGAAATTTCCCTAATCTTGTACGAATATATGTTCAAAGTAATTTCTAAGAATACATAACTGACATGAGTTGATGCCCCATTCACACAGTCAGGTGCAAACATAGGATATCTAAGTTCTACCCTTTTGCATAATGACAAATTATTCATTGACTCAATCAACATTGACGTGTGCATGTCGTATATATATGTGAACAGTTTTACCGGATTGCCGTTCGCGTTGTCGTTGCCGGACCAGATTGCTGTTGCCGCTGCCGTTGCCATTGCCGTTAGGTGTGAACGTACTTTTAGGCTGCTTGCAAATACTTTTGTTCCACTCCTATTGGGTTATTGTGACATCGCCTGGGACACCTGTCCCGGAACTACAATCGATTGTATCTTGTCCAGGCAATCAGACATGAGAGCAAACTGCATGTCATCGATGTGAATTCTTTCTATAATCTCTCCAACCAAAAACGTACTCACCTTTCCTCCTGAAGCTTGTTTGGTTTGTTTGAGGACTTCATTCAAAGCCTTGGTTTCTTGAGCACTCTTCAGCTCCGACTGATGAAGATTCTTGAATGTCTTCTCCAATGCTGCCTTGGTCTGGTCCAACTCCTCAGTTAACTGTAGGGAAATGACAGATAAACTGGAAAGAGTTCAATAGTTGGGATATATTTTTCAGCAATGTCCCAATTCTAAGGTAACTTCTAGTCCAAGCATGCTGTATTAGACTGTTATCAGGCACATATCCAAGATTTCACAACCCGGGAGAAATAAAAAGACAAAAGTGAAAAGTTTTGACCATTATTCTGATCCGTATAAAGTGGAAGATGCATAGTTACCTGTGATGTTTGGAAGTCGAGATAGTGGTTTATGTCTGGTTTGGCGAGCCCTAAAAAGTGTGTATACTATTGGGATAATGAAAAAGTTGTACGATCAAGCTAATCCCAGGTTCATTGTTCATGCAAGGGAAAAAGGGTGACTCAGCGATCGTCAGTTGGAGATCATTTCGGATTGGGATGAAATTAGATCTAGCATGATCTGAGTGAAAGGAGAGACACAAATTCCAAGATCGATAAAGGGAGTAAGAGGAATAAGTGACTGCATATATGGGAATAGTTCAGTGGTGGTATATGTAGAGGAATCAACACCTGGTATGTTACTTCACGTTGTAAGGGGAGAAACGTCTGTAAGCTGTATAGGAAGGCAATATTGGGGTGACAGTGTGAAAAGGAGTTTGTGTTTAGCTGTTAATGTGGGAGAGGCCTGCATGGATATGTGGCCGATATGAAAATGGACACTCAGATGGATGCTGGGACTGACAAGGAAGGATAAAGTGAGGAACGAGGTACGTAGACGACTGGGTGTGGAACAGCTGAGAGGGAAATGGAGGCAGTCGAGACTAGGATGGTATGGCCATGTGAGGAGGGGTTAAGACAAGAATGTGTGCAGGCGAGCAATGGAGATGGCTATTCCAGAAAAACAGAAGAGGGGAAGACCGAAAAGGAGGTGGCGGGACTGCATGAGGAAGGACATGAAGATGGTCAACGTAGGCGAGGACGATGTCTATGACAGGTGTTCTTGGAGAAGAATGGGTCGTGCAGCAGCAACCTCACAATCTAGAGTGGGAAAAGCTGGAAGGAGAAGTTGGAGAGGCCGGATGGGCCTGTCATCTTCCTCCTGGATGCTGCCTGTGGAGAATCAATGCTCTTTTTGTGGTGATTGATCCTAGTAAGTGATTTCATATTCATTGGTAGTATGTGGGGCATATCGGGTTGATCATTGTGTATATATCCATATATTCAGTCTGGACACAGTTTGGGAAAACAGGGCATTACACATTTGTGTGGATTGCATGGGTTGAAAGTTAGTAGTATGAGTAGGTACTGAAAAGACGACCCGTTCGAGTTCGAGCCGGCCTTGAACACCTCCCCTCCCTCCCCTCCCCTCAAATCGAGGTCACCATTCAGAGGCATTGCCTTGGTCCTCGAGCCTGGCTAGGGTTCGCAGCTGACAAGTGTGCTATATCCAGGTATGCACGCATGGCTTGTATAAGTTGTATGGAATCGGTAGGAGATAAAATAAGGGTGGTCAAATGGATTTTATTGAGTCTTGTTGTGATACCATGTCTTGAACTGTCGGATATGATGGAATGGGTTATTTTCATTACAGTAAACCATTCTACATCAGGGGTCCTGTATTGAGAGTCATGCAGCCGTGCAGTTGACGTGGCCAGGACGTCCCAGTCAAGGGGCTCTATATGAGAGAGACAGCTAGTGTGATGATGATGAACCCATTGTGATGCAGTATTTATTGATAAACTTTGTTTGAACTCTATTTTGACAGTTTGAGGGCTTATTTGGGGAAAGAGAAATCAGAATTAGCAAAATTGAATACTATATTCTCCAATGGAGAATTAGGTGGGAGAAATGAGAGTTTCGTACTGAGTATGAAACCGGCGTATTCAATGCTATTCCAGGGGAGTCAGAGCATTTATGTAAAAGAAATAGTTATACATTTGTAGTTATGGGCCCTGACAATTTGAAATTGAATTGATTGAGGTTGGTTATCCTAGTTTTGTACATCATGCCAGGTCGCTCCACAAGGCCGAACTGAGCTTAACAATTTCGGACTCAGTGACATGTCCGGTCACTTGTAAACAAGACCCGATGACAATAATACCTCGCAGCCAATCAACTCACCGCTCACTTCCTCCCCGCAGAAAACCATGCTGCCGGCGGCTGTATGATATGGCAGCGATGCTAACCCGTGGGGCTGTACTCATGCGCTACATGGGCCGGCCAGCATGCTATTAAGGCATGTGTTATTTTGATGCTGAACGTAGCATGAGGAGGCTATGACAGGCTACCGTACATACGCCTGTGGGAGTGTGAGTAAGACAGGAACATCCGGAGTTCAGCAGAATTTTTATTATAGCAGATTACAACAGTAAAGCTGGTTCGTTGGCTCACAGTCGTCGCGGGGGCTTCCGATTCGGTGTTGTGAGTCAATCTCTCACTTGTACCATTATCATCTCGTCAAGCATTCTGTATGCATTGAACGAACCTGAGGGGTGACTGATTCATTTTAGTTTCCCATATGGCATTACTCCGCTGTTGGATCTCCTCATGGTTGGAGTAACCACAATACAGTATTATAGCAAGAATTCTTTTTTCTACTTTTGAGTGCTGGGCTTCCTTGTTTATTATATTTGAGACAGGCTATCAGCAGTGTTGGAGGACTCGAGGCCGGCCTTAGCATCGAGGCCGGCCTCAAGGCCAGATTGGGGTGGCCATGGCCTCGGCCTTGGAGGGTGCTGCCTCGGTCTTGGCCTCGGAGCTCCTGGCCTCGGAAATTTGGCCGAGGCCGGGCAATTTTTGAAAGTAATTTACTTCAATTATTGAGAAGAAGTAACTAGAACATGCGGAGTATCATGCCTAGATTTCTTTCAATAATTGTCAATATTGAAGACATCATCGATCGATATGACCCAAATGGAACATCGGCAGTGAAAGTATGGTGCAGCGCATGAAGTTTTGAAATGCATACAGTCAGTCATCCATCCACTCACGTT
>JAUOBX010520503.1:0-10097 GCA_032360705.1 Eupentacta quinquesemita
AGTATATGTCCCACACTATATCGGAACGAATTTCACACTGACTTAACATAGTGACGATATAACCGATTCGATACCGGTCAATATGCAGCGCTGGGTAGGAGGTCCCGTGAACCGAGGAAGACTCAGATTCTGAGACGTCCTCAATCAATATTTTGAGACGAAACACGTCTGAACACTATATTCCGGAAATATTTGCACATTGTACCATCATACTTTCGAAATATCGAATCGTACCTGTTGGAACGGGAACTAATTGAAAATAATTGAGGCCAATATCGTGAAATTGAAACGGAAAAATTAGGCCAAAGTAACAACATTTATAAACATGCCTATCGTGTTCGTTTTATACACTGCAAATTCGAAAATTGTAACAGATATAGGCATAGGAGGGTCCGGGCGTCAAAACGGGTTTTTGGATGAAGGATGAACACCTGTTGGCCGCCAGCATGACGCGTTTCGAGTGTGAACACCAGAGTCTGAATATGAACGTTTTAAATTTGAATGTTTGTGTTCTGAGCTCAGAACGCGTTTCATATATGTTACATTCAAAGTGTATGTAATTGAAAAGCAAATAATTTTCTGAGCACGTCGTCTTTGAATTCCAACTAAATGTTTAGATCATATATACACAGTTATTCATCATGTTCAATGTTCGTGGATATTCTTCATTATGAACACTGGTTTTCAAAATAATGCGAAAACCACTGCCAGCCACATGTTATGCGTTCTATTTCAATCTCCATGAGAACACAAAATGTGTTTTCTATACATGTTGTCTCGGATCATCTGTTATTACCAGAGAACTGTATTGCATCCAGGCACGCACACAGGCGCTCCTCCTGTCTTTCGTCAAGTTAACAATGTGCTTCAGAAACGAATCTCTCATTTGTAAACAAACATTCAGATCTACGAACTCGTGCACTATACACAAGAGGTGGTGTAATCTCGAACATTTTTATCTGAAAATGGGGATTAAAGTTCGAAAAACAGAGTTGACCTGCAGGTTGGCGGGGAAGTTATTGAAAACTGTATTGTTCTTTAGAAATCGTCATAATATGACTAGGGCTATTTAAAAAAAACTTGCATTAACTGAGTACGGTAGGATATACTTCAACAGTAAGATGAAATAGTATTACGTGAAATATCAACGCATGACATGTTGGTAAAGGGGATGACGATTAACGTTGGTGTATATATATGATGCTTAGGACCTAATTTTTTTTATCTCTATCCGGGTACTGATTGGGGTGGCGATTATGGCATTATGAGCTGTAATAATGTTGTGTCATTGTGGATTTATTTATTTATAAGTATTCGACATCCATATTCGCGTGTGAGAAACACTACCATAGGTATATATTACGTTGTCAGGTGCAGTATCATTTACACGGTATCTTTCTTTTGTGACATAAATTATACCATCTCCAGAAAATGTGTTATATTCATCTCATGAGATCATATCTGAGGGAAGCAGCGAACTTGTCAACATCTGGCAAGAGTGCAGATATCGAGTGGTCCACTCTAGTCACTGTCCCATTCTCAAAATAATCAGTTGACAGATATACGGAATAAGGTTATATCTCTTTTTTGGTACCTTAATTTCATACATGAGTATATATTCAGCACACGAGCGACGACATGGCGATTGCTGCCCACTTGTTGCTGCCATGCTCCATTGAGCGACCAGTGAAAAGGCAACAAGTCATATAATGTGATTATTTAATTCAGGACCTCGTCGGACGGGCACACATTGCCGAATTGCCTGGGTTGAAACAGCTTGACGCTTTTCACAACTCACAAGGGAGGTGTCTACCAATATAACTTGCTTGGCCCGGTGATGGCAACATTCACCTGTAATTCCTCTTGTTATCCCGATTGTCACAATTGCCTCTCCAGCGAAAACTGAGGATCACATACAAACGAGAATAGAATTCAATAGAAAAATACACCTCGATGTAAAATAGACTATAGTTGTGGCCCATATCCAACAAATATTCTATAGATATTTCGATTGTCTTGATGATACAATTGATCCCTGATTTCAATCATATTCCAACAAGGTTTCCTTGAATGTGTTCAAACGTCAACGTACAAGCAGATTCCACATTTCATGTTAATAGGGATAATGGGAATCAGCAGGATCCAATTAAATATTCGTGTATTCAACATTCAACGGGACATAATTACTACGTGAATAGTATTTCTATCATACCCATGATAATTATTCAGAATTCTTTATATTAGACGTCATACTTTCAATTTCTCTCATACCCAAAAATACAAGAAATAGTGTTGCCTATTATGTGATTTTGTTGATTGTGAGAGACAAAAAACAACGGAAATTTAGGTATCTACAATAATTCTGTAACAATTAATTTGGATAATGGGATTTAGTTGGATCTAATTAAAAAATATCCGTCTATTCAACGGGACATAATCACTACGTGAATAGTAAGTATCTCTATCACACCCACATTAATATATTTAGAATTATTTTATTAGACGTCAAACTTTTCATTTTCTCTCAGGCCCTCAAAATGCGAGAAATTGTGTGCCATATATGTAATATTGTTGATTGTTTGAGACGGAAAAACAATGGAAATTTAGGTACCTACACTAATCCTGTCACAATTAACGTTATCAACAGTCAATATAAAGATATGAATATGGGATATTATCCGTGACGTTATTCAGTGGACAGCGACATTGTTGGAATTTGGGCAACAGACGACTCGACGTCTTTAAACGGCGGGTAACTTGTTCGGCACACAAATATCGATAAATTATTATTTATTAGTATTTCGTATCACAAACTATTTTATGGACCGTATTGGGAATATTGAAACTACTCTCATCATACAAACAACAGAACTAAGCTCTATAGACATCGTTATTGGCAATTATCCTGGGGTTTTCTCGAAATAAAGAAATCGTTTAACTCATTCCACATCTCCTTTGAATATCGATGGTTGTGTATTATTTTCTTTCCGTTTCTCTCTTTCCTATCTCTGATCGAATATATAGCTCCCCAAAATATTCACTTTTTATGACCAGGTAATTGACATATAGTTTTTCTGTTATGTTATTTTCACTCAAACTGAGTCGAAATGTTGGAAGGTAAAACATATCGACTAAACTCATTCCCATATAGATTTATCCCTGTTCTACTCTCGTCATCAATTATGGACAGTTTGGTGTTTTTAGGGCCAATTTCCATTTTGTGAATTTTATTATGAGTATTTTCATTGTAAATCCTCGTAAATCGTAATCACTGGAAAATTTGGCTCTTCGAGCAATCCATCATAATTAACAATAATCACAATCGGCTGTTAGCTGACGAACTAATTGAATGTGATCTATTAATTCTCACTCACACTCGATTCAATTATTCAGTCAAATTATTCAAATAACAGAGTAAACAGCTTTCAGTTGATGATTTTAAAAAATGGATTTTTGCATGAGGAATTTAAATAAATATGCAATTTACTTCATTTGCAGTTACCCTTCGCAATTAATTCGCTTGTACCTGTTATTCTGAGTTAGCCTAAGTAACACAGTATAGAACCTATGGTTTTTCAGAGCTCTTCATTGGTGAAAAACTAGTACCACGATAGACTTTGAAGGTTCATTACAGAAACTGAAAACAACAACCCGAGCAATGTTTCGATAAGAGAGAAGTTCCATGACTGTTCCAGAACAGTTCTTATAAGAGAGAAACTCATCTCAACCGCGGTAGTAAATTCCACAGTCACAAACATTTCCAAGCCAGCTTTATTTTCAATTATTTGATATTTCTCGGCATGTAAAAAAGTATTACCACTTTACCCATCAGAAATTTATTTCCTCTATATGAGACAATATATTATTATTTATATATCATTATTTAACTTATTACACGTTTCCAGACAACGATCTGATTTTTACTTTTAACTCTCCAACAATTTTGGGAACATTTATGAAACATATTTTCTCTAGTCAGCTTGTGTATCGTGACAAAACAATTGAATAATTCATGAGTCAAATTATGTTTAACTTACTTCTCATTAGCAAAATAGAATAAATGATGTTGTTATTCATATACATGTATTTTGTTCAGTTGGTGACAAAATGCTAGAAATACTTCAAATCCAGTTTCTTTTTCAATTCCGATGATTTTATCGGTTGCTTCCATATAAATCACGTTATCATTTACCTGTAATATCCCGGTCATCTCCGTCCACAGCTCCGTCGATTGAGTCCTTGTCGTCCTCCGCGTCCTGCTCATCGCGGTGTCCCCCGTAGATCGGCCCAGGCGGAAGGTATCCGTACGGCCCATCGGGCGAGCACGCCCTGAGACCCATGATAATTGCGTCCTCCGCGGCCTGTTGTCGCTTCAGGGCCACCTGTGCGGCCATAACCCGCTGTCGTTCCGCGATCAAATTGCACTTAGGGCAGCGGCAATCTCGGAATCGACAGTGGCGTTTGTGGCCCTTCAGCCAAGAGATGACGCCGTGGTTGCGACAGCGGGCGCATTTTGGTTTCCTTGCGCCCTTCTCCGTCAGCGGGCCTCGCAGCAAGGACAGCGTACGAAGGTCCACGGGCGCACGGTCCATGGACGAAAACATGGTTTGTCCAGGAAATAGATCAAGTGTGGTGTTTGGAACCTGTGTAACTACACTCTATCCGTTTGTGTCCAGAATAAGAAGGAACTTCAACGGCCAAAGCAGAGATATCGCTCGATGGTCAATGTTGATATACAGGCAACGAGTCAAAATACGATTCGACTTCGACGAAAATGGAACTATATCAGTTCCAAATTTTGATAACTCTAACTCGGAACACAGATGCACTTTTCTTTAAACCCTCAACATAATCTGATCTCGATGACTCTATAGCCCGATAGCCCGTCAGAGAGACTGGGAGAGACCTGTCAATATTGACAACATATTATAATACCGTACACTCATCAGCCAATTAGTTCTCTATTGCCACATAATTGGTGTCCCCCAAAGGCTACAAAGGAGGCAAGTTTGCTATTGGTCGAGTATCAACCAATCAGAGCGCGTGCTCGATATACTTAGCAAACTTTTCTTATAAGGCTGATCACAAATTAGCAATTTATATCACGGGCAATCTCGTATGTCCCAGCGTCGAATTCTATCTGTTGCGGCGTATGGTGTTTTGATAAGCTCGTCGCGGGGTCGTCGCATCGGCAGAGTTTGGTCACCGTGCGAGATTGTCGAGATCCCGACCGGAAAGAATTTCTGGAAAGGTTAAATCCTTTTATCTGTAAGATATGTAACCGAGTGACATGTTTAGTCCCGATAAGGTGGGCTACTAGGGTAAACGGTGGAGTTAACGTTTTTGTCAGTGGTTAGTGTGGGTGTCCTTCTCCCCGTTGGCAATGGCAACTTGAAGTGTTATTGTAATAGGTACCCGACGAATGACAGCGATGCGTGATTGACAGGTGAAATATATTGGTTGTTCAACTTGTTTGCACTGAACTCCGTTTTGAATATGCAACAGATACCACAACGTCACACACAGCAGCCTGGCCCAGTGAGCATTAACAATCAATGTATATAGTTCAGCGGGAGTGGACATACTGTGGTGGCAAAGTTAGAGTATTTAACAACTGCATATGTTCGGACGATTGCTAAACGTTGGGATATGATGTTGAAATCATGAAACATTATGATTAACTGCTAACTGGTTCAATTTTAGTTTATATCGCCTAAGTTTCCTAGTCGTCGGCTGCCAAAAATCTAAAATTGACGCTGCTTAGAGATTTTCAACTAATGTTCAAAGTGGGAGCAAAAAGGTGCTGAGGAAGTGTCTAATTGCTAAATACATTTCTTAGACTGAAGTTAACAACAAAACAAACCGCTATCGACAATTACTGATTCGAATTGACCGTGGGCAATGTCATTTTAGTCATCTACACGTCATCTCCGCAACATAGCCCACTATGGACATGGTCATACCCCGTTTTATTTTGCTATTGTTTTTCAAAGAGGATCATCCTAGATGGCACAAGTCGGCAACCTAAACCACTCATACCGAATGATTTATATGCTTCATGTAGTATACCGTTTCCGTTTTTTTGCCATACTCGAATATATTCATTCTAGTCTGTGAAACTAACAGTTATAAAATATAGAATATAATGAAGCAATTTCAACATGATTTTTCCCTTCATGTTGGTTTCGTTTCCCTTCTGCCTTTATGATCCTAGTTAGTATTTAGTATATACATAATAAAACATGGGCTGAATAATTTAGGCCCGCTCGCGAGCCAGCGGGCTTGCCCATATTTCCCTCCCAGCATGACAACCACCATCGTCAATCGAAAGACAGCCGTAGAAGTAGTAGTTGTGGTATTCAAATAATTACATAACATTGGCTAATTAATTTACCAATTAATATGTTTTGTCATTTCAGTCATCTCGATCCAACAGTGAGCATAGGCCTACATTAATCTTTGAGTGATGAAATAGAACATATTTACTATTCGGATTCAATTCTTATTTTTCTTCTATATTTTCATCTTTTCTAATTCTAAAGACAAGTCATGTTGGTTGGCGTTTTCGTGTTGTCGTGTGTTGTTATTGTTTTCGTAGTTTCCAGTGCACTGGATCCTGTTTGGTTTATATTGTATTTGTGTTTTTTAGTATTGGATATATCTTTTCATATAGCGAGTGTTTGGAAATTAGATAGGCTACTACCAAAAATCGAAATAATGACAGCACGTTTTTTAAATCGACACTCATGTATATTTGTTTTAAACAAGTCTCATGAGTCAATCGGGATCCATTTTGGCCATTCAGCTTCATAGCAACACTGGATGATTGAGGAATCCGTGCGATCGAAAATAATGATAACATGGATTACTGGATATTCTGCTATCGGGTCTTAAGTTGTAGGAAATCATAACGATCCATTCCATATATTACTTTTATTCAACAGTAGGCCTAACTCAATCTATATATTTCCGTGTGAGAGTGAAAAACGATTAATAACCAGCTAAATCTTTGAGGACATCCAATTTGCTGTTAATCGTTTTGGTTGGAGCAATAATATAGCGGTTCAGGTTTGAGACTACAGCCTAAACATACAGACCATCATCCCCTATTCCCCAGCTCAATGATCGCAATTTATCCATTTCGTACAAAGGAAGCTAGTGCTTAATTTGATGTCTAGATATTGCTAACTTAATTGACAGCGATACAGCGGTCAGGACCGTAAACGTTCATGACGGTTTTCAGGACGGTATAGATTTCCAAAAATTCAATATGAAAAATATACCACTCCAGCATGCTGAATTAGTTTCCAGTGTGCATTGTCATCTCAAATAATAGAGCTTTCATCTTGATTATTCTAACCACGTGCCTCGTCCATCATTACCATAATACTATAGCCACAACCAATGTCAGTCTCACTTTTCAACGGGACGCTCCGGTGGCCTGAGGCGTTTCCGATCTGAAAATAAACAAATGCTAAGGTAGGAGGATATTGTCTTGTTCTAGAGGGGATGTCAGTATTGTATTAATTTAACGATATACAGGAAAGAAGCCCGTGCGCTAACTGACTGCGTGTGGTCACTGAAACTATTTCCATAAAGATGCTGAAGCCAATTGTCAAATGGTCAGCGGTCATTGGGTTAAGGTGGGGATTAGGGAAATCGAATTATGTTTGCTGTGTCATTTACACACAAAAAGGAACTCGACAATATGCAAAAAATGTCATGACAGAATTGTGTGCCATATAGGCCGGACGACCTTGCCTGTCCTTGGGTGAGAGATGTTACGACCGAGTGTCACATTCCTGGGGTTGCCTCGGTCCTATTGGGGTTGTGGACGGAGACATTTTCAACATCAAACTGTAATATTTTCTGGTTGTTGTCCGCCTAAAATGGAATTCTATGGATCAATATTGACATCAAAACGAATTATTAAACAGATCAATCGGATCAGGTTCGTTGGTAATATCTGACAGATTTACGGAAGAAAAAAACAACTAATGGTATCAATACTGTAACCCAGCTCCTGCGGGGTGAGGTAAGCGAAGTGCTTGCCGTTCTGTGACGTCAGAAAATCAGCAAATTGATGCCCAATCCAGCAAAGTAATTTGTCCGGTCGCCATGGCACGAAATCCTCTAATGTGTCATTTACGTAAATTAATTTCCGTTACCGTCCATGGTGGCTTGAAATAGCAAATTGCTATGAATTACAGAAAACCACCGGCTGGCTGCGTAAAGTTAGCATCAATGTACTGAACACTGTTGTGAACATCCACGAATTACGAATAATCCTCCTAAAAGATAAATAAATAGATATCATATTCATTATACATTCGACCATTTGCACAAATTTGCACAAAAAAATTGTGTGAATACACATTGACGGAATATGAAAGTTGGAAAGACGTATGATGTAGCGATGTGATATAAAATGCAAAATATCTACGTGGCTGATTCAGCGATAACTACGCAGAAAAATCACGGTCAAAAGTTTACTTCATAACTTTTTCTTTAACATTTTTACCAGAATATTGTCGAGGTGTCAGTTTTTACCAATTCCATGTTCTGATTTACTGAAATTATTGGTACGTTGCCAGGAAAGGCGGTAGGCATTTGAAGGCGCCCGTATCCTCAAGCCTAGGCAGTAGGGACCTCCATTGTATTGTTGACAGTAATATCATTTTATTATCTGTGCGAGGGTTCACAACTTAAAAACAACACAGAAATGTGCAATCTTTCAACTTGGGCTGTTTCATGATCTGATAATCGTCCTGTTTTTACGTCCCCCTTTCGATACCTTTAGATACGTGCGGTACACTGGCTACCTTTCCATCATCCACGTACAAATAATATAAATGAATTGTTCGCTGATTTTTTCAAACTTAATTTCATGTCCTGCGCTTCAAAGCAAACCGAATACTGAGTTTACCCTGGCTCATTCATAACGCCCCATTGTTAGTGAATCGAACTGTCCATACGAGTATCTAATGATGAGCAGGTACTACCGGTGATATGCATGCCGGAAGTGAACGATTCTGCCAAAAAATTGGATTTTTCTGCTCCACTCTATACACCATTCTTCTCTTATTCCACAATGCAAGCCCCGGTCACACCGCAACGATAACGAGAACGATAGTGGCCCGAGGAGTAGACATTTTCGGATACGCCCTCACTATAGGATTGACAATTGTGTAGATTTTCAGCTGTGGCGAAACACCTTATAATGTTTTATGTTCTGTGTTGTTGTCTTCAGTTTGGTATTTCCATTCATCCGTAAGCCAGTTCGTTACCATTAAGATGGTAGGCTTACATGCTGAGAAACTGGAGAATGGTTGAACCATATCAGACTATGGTACATGGTTGTAGTATTGTACATACATGAACGTTCCCACTTCCTCCAAGGTTTTCCTCTGTATTTCTCGCAAAACAACTG
The DNA here is from genome assembly GCA_032360705.1 of Eupentacta quinquesemita. Lineage (NCBI taxonomy): Eukaryota > Metazoa > Echinodermata > Holothuroidea > Dendrochirotida > Sclerodactylidae > Eupentacta > Eupentacta quinquesemita. Next base: position 9,431 of record JAUOBX010520503.1, read on the forward strand.
GCACCCACCATTGTAACGAAAGTAAGGCTATGAGTTTATTTAGGTAAAACTAGTAGTGGGCCTACATTCAAGAAGAAGCAAAAGAGATCGGAAAGTGCAACACTACATAAATTAATGTTGCATGCCGTGATGCGTTTTGTATTGCGCAATCACCATGGCACAAACTTCCGACGCTCGTAACCCTGTGACGGAAAATCGTATGAATGTCTGGTGTGGACTGATATGATTAGTTTTCGATCCTCCATAATATTAGCGACGTTTATGACGATCCCGGTGGAGTCCTTCAAACCTTCAAATGTATTATGAATATCGTATTGATGATTGTCGCCCTCTATAATCACTCAATACTTTTGTTCCGTGCTAATTGAGGGCGCGTGCCAGGATGTAATTTAGACAGAACCCTCCAAAAAATAGGTAGGCAAGTCTTGGTAAAACTGAATGAATCCAAATGAAGACATATGCACATCTGATGAATAATTTGAAAAATGAAATATTTCATTACAGGTAGCCACGAAGAACGGAATAATTCAAATGGAAATGGTACGAAACCTAAGGTTGAAGTTTGATCAGCTGATCAGGATAATATCGACTAACAGACAAATTGCACATGATGCGGAAGAGTGGTCGAGCGGAATCAGTGACGCTTGGCAGTACAATGGGTCCGGTT